>JAANSO010002647.1:0-13026 GCA_036507315.1 Lepidocyrtus fimetarius
ACTACTTACTGTGAAAGTTTCATTAAAATCGGTCTCTTTAAACCGATATCATCCCTGTGAGAGTATTGAGAGTTTAAAACTTGACAGATTTTATAAGAACAAGAATATTGTAATCAAAAATAGTGTAAATGCAATAAATTTTGATTTAACTTTACACCTTTTGTATTTACATCCTTCGATTAAAAAAGGAAACTTTAAAACAAAGTTTTAATTTTGTCTTTGTGACAGTAGGTATAAATATCAAATCCAACTGCAAGAAATTCTGGATGATATAAAAAAAGTTTGAAACTTCACCCAAAGCCTGTGTTTATGAATACTATTATTACGTGATGCAAGTGCGTACTTTGGTTACAACATAGCAATCAAAAGCAAGAATTTTTTAAATAGAAAACTTTATAGTTGAGTAGGACTTGTAAACTTTATGTATTAGTTTGAAAATAAGATTTTTTCTTGCCCGGTGCAAAATTTTTGAAAAAGTATTAGAAAAGGTGGGATTGACATGAGGTTATAGATTTTTTAAAAACTTAAAAAACGTATTTTTTGGCATATCCAAGCTGATTTCATCCGTAGACAACATATTGTCTAAAAGATTTTGCAGTGGATCTTCCTCAACAAAACCCACAAGGGAGAAACTTTCTTTTGTTATTCAAATCCCAACTTTTGAAAGAAAGGTGAGCTCTTCGTTGCTTGTTCCACCAGCGTCGTATTTTCATGCAAACAAGAAAAATAGTGATGGGACACTATACTGTGGCATAGCAGTATTAAAATGTTGAGTGAAGTGATAGTTTAGTATGAAAATTGTATGGTATGAGACGCTAAATGTAAATATTATACCTTTAGTATATTTTTGTGGACATTCAGCAAATTCCTGCATTGGTTTTACTTAAGATATCTGGAAGATGAGTGCACATAGTTTTTTTATGCATGAAAATACTGGTGTTGTAGAAGCAACCGCAGTTTTAGCAACAATGCGGCATTTTAAGGGAAACTGTGGAAACCCTCAAGAGAAAAATTTTCGTTCTTTGTCAATTTTCGTTTCTCTTGTGAATCATTTTCCCCTGCTCCTATCCCACCAATTGGCATATATCCTTTTCTCAACTTTTCTTAACTTTTCAATATTTTGTGAAACTTTCCTTGTTTCTTTGATAAAAAAACATAAAAAATCACAATCTCTTTGTTCAATTGATCACATAAATTGTTACAGCCCAGCATTAAGCAAATATGCAAGGTAACAATCGTATGAATTACAACTCCAGCTGTTGATTGATTGTCATTGTAAAATTTATTTGAATAATCTTAATTAAAAAAATATTAATTCCCTTATTTATTGGTGAAATGAGATTATTTCATGCTCACAACGTCCAACAAAATGTTGAGCAAAAAGTAAACCCCAAAAGCTTAGCAATGAAAAGAATCAAATCTCACCAGAGACTTCCAAAGGAAAATGGTGTTGTATTCGGCAAATTGGCTAAAGTCAACAGCAATTTTTGTATTGGTTGTAGTCCCAAGAAGGTGTCCGTGACGACGTTGCTCCTGATTTGTTGAAGATATTTGAAGTTGCAGTGTTTGAAGGGAAGATCCCGTAGCCCCTCCAGCATTGTAGCTGCCTTTGCAATCAACACTTAAGTGACTGCTGTTGAAAGCTGCCTGCATGTTCAAACCCATTCTCCACGTTTTGTAGAACACATTTCCGGTGCCCCTGTAACTTTTCGGTTTAGCCAGAGTTTGATTACTGGCTTCGTCTAAAATAAAAATTATTGTTAACAATTTTTAACGACTAATAAAATTAATTAAATATTTAATGAGCCAACCTGTTGACGGTATTCTGTCCAGAGAAAGTAACCCTCCTAAATACTCGTTTCCGGTTCCTTTGTCTGTTACTTTTATTTTAAATATTGAATCATCATTTCTCAAATGACCTGTGATAAAAACAAAAAGGTCTTACTGTCGGATATTTCAAATGACTGCCGGGCTTCACATAATTCAAAAACACATTTCAAAGTAATTTCTTGAATTTAATCGTTTAGTTCTAATACACCTTATTAGGACTTTGTTATTACTTCCGCTTCAAAGCATGTAAAGCAAACGAAACATTATTCATTTTGCTCACAATAACTAGTTTACAGGGTATGAAATGAAACATTTTAGTAAGTACATAACCATTAAAGTGTGCAACAGCTTCATTTGAAAGAGGATTTTGATGCTACTTTCAGCTTACATGTCATTTCTTGGAAAAACGCCCTTGTATTTTACCATTCTTCTATTTTATTGTTCGTCTTTCCAAAAGGAAACAATAGAAAAGTTATGATGAGTTAAGCTAGATTTGCTCAGTGAACCATCCTCACAATGGTTTAACACTTTGAGACGGAGAATAATGGAGAAAGCTGAATGGGAAGAATTGAGTTCTCTTATTCCACTTAAATAAAGTCTCTTAAAACATCTTACATAATACTTATCTCCACTCATTCGTACAAGGAACAGATTGGAACGTTTGTAATAATTCGAGCATCCCCTTCCTTCCTCCATGTAAATTCAAGACGCTCACTTTTCTATTTCTTTCAATCCTTCATGAGACGGTGTTCTAACACTGTATGCATTTTTCATTTATGTTAAAAATACTTAATATTTATAAATATATGAGATTGACTATGTGCAGCAAAGGGATTGTTCAATATCCAAACAATATATATTAATAATTTTTTCAAACTTTTGTTTGAATTACCTTTTGTATCTTAAAAACATAGATATTATCAGATATTAAGTGTTTATAGGTTGGTAAGCAAATTAAACTTCCTTGCTAAACTTTTAATAACCAAATCTGAGCAAGAAAGGTGAATTTCATCCCTATTTTCATACCTTTCTCCTCAAGACATTGTCCATAATTAAATTTGAAAACAAATTAATTAAATATTCTAATGGGATGCGGTGTGTTTAGTATTTTTAGTATCTCAAAATTAGTTTCATATTGGCAAATTGTTTTACTTCGATTCCCTTATATAATAATAAGATAGGTACGTTAGTTTTGCTTGAAAAGACTAAGAAAGAGTTATTTTAGTCTTGTGTCTATTTATTTATTAGCAAACCATTTCAAGGGATAATGCGGAAAAGAGGAATGTATCATCCATTGTAGCAAAATAAGTGATAACAAATAAATGGAAGTGGAATCTTTAAGCATATCATTCGTTCAAGTAGAAAAGATCTGTTTTCTCCATTAAAGAGGTTTAAAACGTGCTTTTAAAAGCTACAATGTAGCTCTTTTCCGTCTTCATTTTAAATTAGTTGCTCTGTCACACGTGATTTTTGACAGGGAGCACTTTCCCTTGTTTTTCTTGGAAAGGATTTAAATCTTTTAAGAAGATCTGCACCAACCACCATTTCTCTCCACGGTATAAACAGGGATTGGGTTATTCTTTTGACAATTTAAGAAAACATCTGTCATTTCAAATTATAGAGATAATTATGATATAAAAGCATTTACTTCATGCCTGTACAAGACTACAAGAAAATAAAACAGAATAAAACGCTATCTCTTGCGTATAAAGTATAAAATGGATCTTCGTTTAACAATTTTTATTTTAACCGCATGCACATCCGATAATCTCCTTTAAGATTTCCATTTTCTGTTGAATAAGCAAATTCAAAGGGTTTTAATAACTTACCGGTTGCATCAATTCTTGATTTTGGAAGATTTATGTCTAGACTGGCGGCTTGTTCTGCTTTTGCTAATACGTACTGAATGCCCAGCTCTTCTTCTTTTTCGTTTGATCCGAGTTTTGTAGTTTTTACCGTTCTAAGCTTGAGGTCAGTGTGGGTCTGTAATCACAATAATTCCTTTCAGTTTTTGTAGACTATGTCAAAAATAACGTTCAGGGTTTACTGAGTTATAGTTTGTACATTTCCTAAGTGTTATTACAGCAGTTAAAATTAAAATATAGGATCAATGTGCAGTGAAGCAGATAGATTTGTCTTTACATTGGATAAGTGCATGGTTCATTTAAGGCAAAATCTTTATTTCCAAAGTTCAACGAAGTGGAGAAAATCATGTGCTTTCTCAAACTTTCCCTTTTTGTCAATTGTTTTCTTTATTCTTCTAAAAGACGTATTTGTCTTATCGTCAATAATACACAATGCATATGAGTGTTGTTTTATCAGAAGTTGAATAGGGTTCTATTTTTATTCTTGATCTCTTTCTAGTTTTTTTTAAAAAGACGTCTTTTATATTTTAATATAGGAATTTCTGCTTTCCTACCTCTTTGTTCCAATGATCATCATCACTTCACTTCCACTTTCTTCATCAACATAATCATAAGTGGGACTTTTCCCATCTCTTTAGCAGGTGGGATTTCATGGCTTAAGTTAAACTTTCTCTTTTTTCTCTCACTTCAATTTTCTTTCAAGTTAAAAAAAGAGAAATATATACGAGCAGAGAAAAGTTTTATTTAGTAAGTTAGCAGAAAAAATGGGGAAAAAGTGAAAAAAGCAAAAATCCATCTCATATTTAGTTCCACCAAGGATATTATATCTCTGAAAAACTTTCGTTACGGCGTGAAAATAAATTTATCCCTTTTTAACTTGGATTCCTATTTATATATTCTTACATAATATTACGAATAGCTTTCCTTTCTTGAAAGTTATTCTTGATTTTTTTACTAAAAATGAAAAAAAATAGTTTTTAAAATGAAACTGAAGGAATCATACGTACGTACCTCATTATTATTCCATTGGTAATGAAAACGAGTTTTTAATAAATTTGGATTCGACTTATCAAGTGTCAGAGAAAAGTAGGATGGGCCGTTTAAAAGGATTGGTGTCATGGACGCTAACGTGGGTGGCTCGTGTAGCTCATTATCACCGGATCTTAAAGAGGAAGGTGGAGGAGCAAATTGCGTTGTTGTACAGAATTTCACACCCATATATTTATAAAGTAAACCTGTATTGCAATTTGTTTTCAACTTTGGCAATGCATGATCAACTAATTTATAGTCACCCTTGTCCTGGAAAAGAATATCTGACCTAAAATTTTTTAAAAATAAACAATTCCTAAGATTAAAGTAAGTTTGCATAGTAAATTAAGTAAAAATGTTGAAATAAAAAAAACAAGATTTCATTTACCTAAACTGTACCAGTTCTTGTTTTTCTTTAGGTACTCCAAACTCAACGTCAAAGAGTTGTGTTCCACACAGGGCAAAGCTACCCTCTAAAGCTGTTGATGAACGTAGTTGAGCCCTTAGTTTTATTCCTGCATGAATTTTGAATGCGGTGAGTGAAACGGCAGCGGAAGCTGTAACTAAAGCACTAAACAAATTATATTAATAAGAAGGTGCTGTTCAACCGTATAGGAACTGCAATAGCCTAGCACATACATTCATAACATTTCATAAATTCATAAAAATGCTATTTGTTTGGACTGTAAATTGCTAATTATCGACTCATAAATTCACTTTAATTTTGTGGGCGTGATGAAAACATTGGCCGGAAATGGTCATGAATTTTGTTTAAGGAACGCTCCAGGAGTGCTTGGGCTTATATTTAAATCCGAATACAATAACAGCATTAAAAATCGCATGAGTGACCGAAAATTTTTGCTACAAATCAAATGAATGGAGTATTTAAACATTTCATAAACCTAACCCTTTAGCTTCCTACAATATCTTCTTTACAATTTTTTTTAAAAATGCTGAAAAAGTCTTTATAAAACACGTAAAAAGTAAATACAAGTTTTAAAAAAGGGGGAACGAAGAAACTAGTAAAACCTACCTCCCAATTTTATATCTGCATAACTATCGGGATGTAAAAAAGGTAGAAAATAAGAGAAAGCATGCGAACAAGAGAGGGAAACAAGTTAAGCAAAACGAAGGAAAAGGAGTGGAGATGAAAAGAAGAATAAAAACTCACCTAGGCACTAACTTTCCTTTGAGTTTCAATTGGATAGGATTGGCACGGAAGTTTACAGCATCTATCATACTCTCTGCTTGAAATCTCATAATACTAGAAGCCTGTGCACTCAGATTAAGAGGAAGTCCAACTCCGGTAGGAATGATGTATGATGAATCAAATAGTAGGGTTGACTTTTGCCAATTTGAATCCTATTATTTATTGTGGTCCCCATTTCCCCCGAAGATAGAATCCACCACCATCAAATCAAATATATTTGGAATCATCATTGTTATTGGGAATTATGGAAATGGTTGAATGGAGTATTGAAGTGAAACAAGAGAAAAAAGGAGAGTGTGAGTGAACATATAAAAAAATAAATATACAGCTTTCACCGTTGAATAATATCATGCATGCACCTATTTTACATAATAATCATGCTGTGTGCTGCAAACGAGAAGTCAGTCATAACTCATTTTTTCAGAACCACGAGAAAACGATGGAATTTGTAAAAGTTAAAAAAATACTATTTTGTCGATTGCCAACCTATCCGTCTTCAATTTTGATGTATTGATTTAAATGAGATTCTTTTCTATTGAGCATAAAAACGTTTCGTATTGCCCCGTTAACTCATGTATGATATTACCTTAGTGTTTGAAAGCTTTTCTATGAAACGGAAAGGGTTCCATTTGTTCAATGCATCCAATTGTTCATCAGAACCGACCAGTCGGGAAAATTCAATTTCATTCCCCAACGTTTTCATTGATAAAGAAACCTACAAAAATAAAATTTAAATTACTTTCTTGATAATGCTTAATAGTTTTTGCAAATATTTTGGCAAAAAAATCAGTTCCTTTCCCATATTTAACCTAATCTACTTTACAAAAGCTCATTTTTTCGTGTTTACCAGTATAAGCAGCACTTAATCAAATAATTTTAATATCTAATTGTCTCTTAAAACAGATAAAGAATGAGAAGTTCACATCAGTGTTATTCCACCATAATTATCGTAAACCGATCAGAGTTTATTCATGCAGTTAACATGGCTAATTCCAAAAAAGAAGAAACCATAAGGGAAACACAATGTTCGTGCTTCATTGTCTTCACATGAATGGCATTAACCTTTGTCTTTATCCAAAAGCAATGAAACTTTAGCTTTGGCTTTAGGCGGTCGAAACCATTTTGGTGATTAAAATTAAGTTGGACTATAAGATGTACAAATCTACATTTACTGCTTTCCTAGCACTACATTAACTTGGATCTAATAGGGAATAAACGATGCAGTTTTAAGAAAAGACGAAGTTTTTGATACAATAGATACAATTGCTATAAAATTCTAGGGGAAAACATTATCCAAAGTAATAAATGTACATGCACAATGATTGCGCTATTAAGCTTTACCTAACTGCAATTTCTGAAGAAATATATATAGTTCCTGGAAAAATCCTTTTCAGTTTGTACTTTAAAAGTATTTTTTTGCTAACAAAAATCGGGATCTCACTTGTTAAATTTGTATTACCTAATAGAACTTGTTTTTCTGATAATATGCCAAACAGTCGTCTCCCTACTACAGTTTTTTTTTTCAAATCTGCATGGGAAAGGAAAAGATAAGGTTAAGTGGGCTAGTGCAAAAATACATAAGGATGATCTTAAGCTTTAAAGTATGCATTGCGTGAAGAAATCACATATAAAATCCAGAGACAATGTTGAATAAGCGTCATAATATTATGCAATCTAACTACGCTGCTGCTAATGTGTATAGCTAATAGTAAGAAATTGAGGGACATAATAAAAAGCTAAAGCAATTCTTGTAAGTTTATTACAATCGGATCACTGTAATATCGTCTCATGGCATCATATCCCAGAGTTAATGTCCTCATTTTCCTTTTGGATGGCACAGCTCGTTTCTCTCGTCTCAGCATGGAGAGCAACTTGTGAATTCCTGTATTGCTTAGTTTTCCATTAGGACCAAATATTGATTCGAAGTAATGCTCAAAACTTTCCAGTCGCACGGTTGCCTATTTTTTAAAGGGAGAGAAATCAAAATTGGGGTAATGGTATAAACCAGGCAAGCTGAACATTCCATTGACTTTGCTGAGATTCCTCAACAAATGATTTGATAATTACATAGTATTAGTACGGAAAATACAAAAAATAAATCAAATAAGCCATCAACTTCTAAGGATTTACCTCCATGACATTAATTGATTCTCCAAACAAGTCAACAGTTAGATTCAAAGACGTGGACCGAGGAATATAAGATTGCTGTGAAAATATTAAATTAGAATCAAGGGCAGCACCTGCAAAAATGGAGAATTGCCGTTTTTATAAATAATTGTTGGTAATGTATGCGCAAATTGTTTTTATCATTTACCAAAATTTCCATCAGGATAAAACGCAGAAACTTCAAAATTTTTTGAAAACTGGCGAAAGTCTGTTCCATGTGGGTTAGTAAAAGTCTCGTCGGTTAGTAGCCCTTGTAGCTGTAATTTACTTGGGAGAGAGCTCTCCTGCAAGTTTTTCACATAGCTTGATACAAAGGAAGTGACTGCAATACAAAATTTGATTAAAAGAACCTGATACCGCTAAAGCAGTCAACAGCGGTGTGGGTATTTTACGTAATTATATGTTTCTGAAATTACCTTGTCGAATTTGTTCATTCGCCATTACATGCCGTAGCCAACGCACAGTTGGATACGATGCACATTTCATTATTGCAAGAAAGGAAGCAATTCTTACTTCCGCGTCTTCATGTTGATTTTCAAATATTTTCCGTAGTTCATTATGCCCATCAGCAACCTCATGGCAAGACATTCGCCTTAATTAATTTCAATGATTATTCCACCTTTTAAAGTTTAAACAACGCAATTTATAATTTGAATTCCTACCGATAGGCTTCTATGGCAGCAACACGTATTTCCGAATTTTCGTTAGTTGTAATACACGTTTGCAGCGCATTGTTAATTCCATCAGTGAACATTCCAAGATTTCCTATTCCTTTTAGATGCATCAATGTCTGTAGCAAAACAATGTAAATTTAATTGACAACCCGTTAACGCCAAAGATCATGAAATTGCAGCATTTGTGGCTATTTTGTTAGGAAGGTTAATGCAATGTATCGTACCTGGTCCACATTCTTTCTCTGTTTTGTTACACACCCTGGAAGAAAGAATTTCTCGTAAAGTTTTGTAAGGACGAGTACAGGTTGATAGTTGAGACACGTAGTGTTTTGACGACAGAAGGAATGTGCCAATGAGGAGTAGCTGAGCAAAATATTTGGATAATTATCTCGAGAGCGAAGGATTGGAAAAGCAGCTGCCATGAGATCTAAATCCGGTTTCGGGATGAACGTAAGGGAGTTGATCCAAGAGAAGATGACTTCTCTGGGGGCATCTCCACTAGAAATCTTCTCTTTAATTACTCCAACCGAGGCTGCTGAGCCAACTGCCTCCAGAACGTTATCAAACTGCGACCTGCAAACAAATAGTTTCAAACGCCTAATAATGGCACACGTACAAACAAATGAAAATCTCGCCTTAATCTTAAACAGAAGAAAGAGAGACACGCTATGGGAGATTGAAAGTAAAAACGCGTTTAGTGAAAGCAAAGAGGAAACAAGAGACGAAACTTGCTACAACAAAGGAATGTTTATTTTTTACATGCCAACACATCCTATTATTATGGAGCGCTTACACATACCTACTATCATCCCTGCACATAATTCACATTTCCCTTCTTCATCATTTTCGTTACCACATTTCCCCCTCGAAATTCCTTTGCAGAACTAACAAGATGCTCGACAAATAAAGTAATCTCTCTGTTTTTTCTTATTTTCCCTTCTAATTCCTACGTTTTGCATCCACACACAACCGACAAACGAAACGAAACACTAAATAAATGTTTCTTTCATATTTCATAAGACTACCTTCTATAAAAGCATGCATGATTCTGCTTGTGACTAACTCAAACGGAAAATAATATAAATTATAATAAGATGCTCTGTTGGTCTGTCTGTCTATCTTTCTGCGGCTTCAGTAGACAATGTTAATTTTTCCCTTGGTCTAAAAAGCTTTAAGTTTTTACCTAAAAGTAAAATTTTAAAAATACAACGAAACTACTGCAATTAATGTGTTCGAGCTAGTAATTATACGGTATACGATCTTTTACTTTCTTTAAGACAGAGCTAGATTTTTAATGAATTCCTAAAACTCTTGTGCAGCAGCAGCTCAGAGCGGCACCTTTGCAGAATACATTCTTTATTTTTCACTCATTTACACAGTTCATGATGATTATGAACAGTAGTTATTAAAATTGTAAAAAAGAAAATCTGCAAGTAATCCAAAGCCCTTCTTGCAATACTATTTAAATTTCACTTGACAAAAACCCAACTTTCTTCCCTTTCACTTCTTCTCATTATCACAAAAACCCTGTGCCTTATCATGTATTCATAACTTTTAATAATGGTCACGGTCAATGACTTTTCATCATTAATTTCTTGCTGCAAGATGAATCCGGAACTCGTACATTTTTCACTACAAATTTCTAGGCAGCTACGCTTGTTATTTTTCTATATAGCTATGTATAAACGCTTATGGAAGATTTAGAGACGTAAATAATTTCTCAGTGCAGTGCACTCTATGCATAGGTTAAAAGTGCTTTTACCTGTCTCCACCGCACAGAGCGGAAGCTTCCCTGGAAAGATGCATCATATCAGACAGGTTGAGTCCTCTAAGAATAGACACGAGTGTTTCAAAAAGTGCTCCAGCCTTCATGTCAACATTCGTCTATAGAGATTACAAAGATTATTTCAGACAAATTCTTTTAAAATGACGCAATCAAAGTGTATAGTGCAAATATAAAAGGCAGCAAGCCTTGGTATGCACTAGCTTTTGGAAATTTGCTTATTATTTAATACAAATCAGAAAATCTTAAATTTTATTTTGCTATTAGGAAATGTGACGGGATACCAATGATAATATTTAATACGCAAAGCTTTATACGTACCTTTGCAGCATGGCAGAACCTCTTGAGTGCATTGCTAGCGCTGTTATAATCACTGTTGATGGAGGCAACATGATACTCATGATGAAATAAAAGCGTCTCTCTTCGAGAAATTTGTGAAGGGCTCATTCCAATTAGTTGCTCAAAGTAGAAATAAGGCTTTGAAATAATAAAAAATGTTCCTGTATTCTCAACATCATTTTCTAAAGAGCCCTTCCGTTTTCCCTCGTCTTCCTCGTCTTCATCATCCATGTCTAAACCGAACCCATCATCTTCTGCGCCTTCCTTGTCCAGTGACCCAGTTTCCTCAGTTTCATTCGAAGGAGTGAACACCGTTATCAGGTCAAGATGTTGATTGATGGATGTATACACACCGGAAATTCCATTTGATAATGGCTTCAGGCGGTGTTTTTCCATACAGTCAACCTCCACTATTAGATTACGATCAACGACTTGGCTACACTCACTAAGGGACTCAACAGCTGGCATTGATTGTTGTAGCTGGAAAAGGAAAAAATATTTTTACCGAAGACTATGCAAACCTTCGAGGAAAAAAGGCTCAGTTTTTCTGTAAACACGGATGAATGATGTAACTTTTCTGACTTTCTTAAAAGCCAAGAAAAAAGAAGTTTTGGTGGAAAGTCATCATTTCATTCATGTAAAATTCATGTTTCATTCACATTATATACGATTTTGTATGTTTAATGAATACAGGTGGAAGGGAACCGGTGAATACAAAGAATAATTGTGTTGTCACATGCAGCGCTACACTTTTGCGCGTCATTCTTATTTTTTTCTCACAAGAATTTTAAATGAGCGCATCACCACAGGGTCTCCACTTTCTCTAGTTAAACAAATACAAGAAAGAGAAAGAATAGAAAGTAGAAAACAAGATTCTTCTTTCTCTTGAAAGATATATTTTATTCTTTGCAATATGCATATCAAACTAAATATTTCAATGTCATCAACTGTAAATATTACTGTCACTTCCTGTGTACTCAACTCGTGTAGGAAATAGAAACTAAAGCGACCAACAAACTACTGCATAGGCGGAAGAAACCAGGTTTATGTTTCACTAAACAAAAGTCTAAGGGAGGGATTTATCATTAGGTTTCTTCCAAAAACCGTAGTCCTTCAGTTTTACTAAGAATTTCCTAACTTTCTAGTAATGAAGAATGTGATTTTTCTTACCGGTCCGAAATTATACGGTGCTCCTTGGATTGCAGAATATATTCCGTATTTGTCTCCACAAGAGTTTAGGTTCTTTATCTTCTCAATGGTTAACGTGCTGGATGTGGCTTCTCCTATTCTGTATTTTACTTCACATTGCCCGTTCACATCGTTCTGAAAATATAAATGATTAAAGGAATTAAAAATATTTACAAATAAGAGTCATCTGTAGCCTTTCTTTGCGCCATGACTAATCTACTACAGAGATAAAACGTATATCACACAAAAGTCTAATCACCGCCTGTCTTCCAAGTTACGTGCGACTTACTGACCTCAAGACTTTTATCTTCCAAGTCTAATCGCCTCATTGTATTCTGGAATGCGGACAAGAACCCTCTTTTGATGTTGAGCACCCATCCAGACTCAACCGGATTCGGACAAATCTCTTCGATGATACCGTCGGCAAAAGAAAATCTGCAAATTAAATTCAGCGTTCATTTTACTATAAATTGCATTGTAGCGGTAGCTTTCTTAAAATGCCAAAGGATTAACTAAATTTGTTTTCTTTGCTAAAGTTGAATATAATGCGACGTGCGCTTTCACACTGACGAATGTGAAATGCAGCTTATTCAATAATCTCGTTTGCGAATGCTAACTTGAAGGGGAAAATATTTTTAAAGATTTTTAAAACACAAGGAACTAATTTTATGCAACGATAAGCACAAACTACATAGCAATGATAGCTTGTTTTTCAAAATTAAAATGTCAATCCAAAGCATATCATTTTACTTCTAAAATGTGTATGAAAAATCGAAAAATGAAGTTTGAGGAATAACTATTTATCGCAAGTTTGTATTTCAAAATTATACGTATTATTAGGTACATTGTATCTGATTTTAAAACGCAATATCAAAACCGCGACGGTGTTGTTGCCTCTTTCCCCCATTTTATGAATAGATAAAAACTGAAGAAGATACGTAC
>JAANSO010002648.1:0-13018 GCA_036507315.1 Lepidocyrtus fimetarius
AGTAATAAACAGTAATAAGTGAAAAATTGCATGTAATTTTGTTTTTGCAAGCTTCGAGCAAGTGTCTAAGCAGGCTTGCTGCCTTTTATTGTGTATAATCAGGGGAATCTGACTAGTAAGCCCTTTTGTTACGTTCTTGCTGATAATTTCTCGGCGAGATTATTAGTAAATTCAGGTCAGTAAAAAGGATGAAATTGGTAACTTTCTTGCTTCTTTCTTAAAGCTTAATTACTGTGGAAAATAAGGGATCGTTTATGTTTGGCATTTTCTATGTAATTCTGTTTTCAACAAAAGAATAGAAGCCGGTGCCAAAGCTGTTTTATTGTAATCCTTAAATATTATTTTCAACAAAGAAAAGCAATACCTTAATTCATTTAAATATAATAGTACAATAGTACTATTATCATGTCAGTTTTCATTCTTCTAGAAGGCATTAGAAATTATTAGCAAAACTAAGAAGATTATTACTACTTATTTTACTAATACAAAATGCAATATTCAAATACAAATTATCACATTAGAATATACCTACTATGTTATATAATACAGTTGGTTTTCAAAATGTCAAAATTTACTAAACCAACGTACGATAGCCCAAAATGACATTATCTTCTGTTTAGCAAGTAAAGACGCAGATTGTGAATGTCAAACTGTGCTGTGAGGTCGCGTCTTATTCCTTTAAAGAAAATGACATTTAACGAATGACATTGTAGCAAAGAAGAAACTGCGCTACCGTTGATGATGTGGCAATGGTGGTGTAGCGGCAGCGGTATAATATTCTTTACTTTAATCTTTTCTTGTCCTTAAATGTCATCTTGGAGAAAAACTTGAATACATTTTTCGTTTAACAATCTAGTAGCAAAGCTAAAGTTTTTAAATTTTAGATGAACATCAGTGGAGAGCAGCGTGGTATTTTCCATTAGGCTAACATGACAGTTTTAATAACATTGTTAAAATTATTTGCTTTTATTAACAAGAGTTAACATAATTAGAGCGCTAATTGAGTCGAGAAAATGCCAAGGATTATCCAACATTTTGCATGAAATAATAATAATAATGTGAATGCACACGGTTTATTATAAGTTTCTTTTAGTCTTCACCGTACTGCGTGCATTCCTTTTGATGATGCAGATTTAACGGCGCCACTTGTTTCAAACAATGATTTCCAAATTCCAAATGAGCACAAAATGAAAATTTTCTCCATTTTACGAAATTCATTACTACCGAAGACGAGCCCAAAATCCATTAAAAGTAAGCAGGGAGGTGAGCTTTTGTACATAAATGCATTGCATCAGTGACTATATATAGGCTCTTGTTTTGGCGCACCAGCAGCACCTCTTTCAACCCCTTTTACTATTATCACCTTATTCCATTTACTTTCCAAAAAATAGAAGCTTCCTATTGTCTTTGTTCCCTCTTTTGTTTTCCTCCAATGAAGCCTGAAGAAGCTTTTACAACATTTCAGAGAATAAGCACAAAATAAAATGATGATTGTGAAGATGACATTTATTAGCAATAATAAATGCTCCTATCAACATTGTCATCGCCATCATCAACGTTATTGCATCAGGGAACAACAACAACCCTTCTCCGAATAAAAATTAAAACATGCATCAAAAGTATACTTTTTAAAAACATTTTTATTCACCTTTCACTCCAAATCCTTTTTGTTTCCTTTTTTCACTATTCCATTCACCCATGCGTGTCTCAAACAGCAGAAACCAAAAATACGGTTAAGTAGTAGAAATGTATTAAATGTAATAATGCTAATGCATCGAGGGAAAGTGGAGGAACATGAAAGAATCGGCACACTTTTTCCTTTACCATTCAAAATGGAGATTCGACTTGGATGCAACACTGAAAAATAATGTTTTATCTAATAAAAAGTAGTGCTGCTTCTTGATGGATGATGTCTAGAACAAAAGACATGTTCAGTTCAGAATCTGATGATGAGGGTGGCTCACTTCCTACTTGCTTTCTAGTTTCTACCTTCGTATTACCATCATTTCCATTGCCACCCTCCTTCCTACTTTTCCTTCATCACCTTTTTACCTATCCATCCATCTCTCCATTTCATCCCAGTTTGCCCATTTTTCATAAATAACAACGAAAAATCGAACAAACGACAAGGAGCACAGCATACATAAATGCATTCTTTTTTTCCTCCTTGAAAAATGTATTGTTCCTGTCTTCTCCTTTCTCCTATTGAGAAAAGCATAGGGTTAGTAGATCTATTTAGTTTTTTCTGCCCTTCCTGTATTGCAACAAAATAGTTAGAAAAAATGTAGGGGAAAGTAGAGGAACTATGATGGTATGGCATAAAAGTAAAACGAATACTGCCATAATGTTTCCTTTTTATTAAAACAAGGAAAAGAGAAGAAAAGAAAAATGAGTGTATTATTCCAATATGCACTTTAAGTGATAACGATGCTGATGATGAGAATGACGATAATGTTACTACAATGTCATGCCACCTTCTTTAATTCAGGCAAAAGTATAAATATTTAGGCTACCCGTCAACAAAATGCTCCTTAAAAAGGTACTACACAAATACATTATAGCTCTTCTTTCACCACATTCCTTTCCATTTTTATTTTTCCCTGTTTTACAACCGCGTTTTCACCTTATAAAAAGTGCATTATCATATTTGAATAGGTAAGAAGGGAGGAAAGAAAATGTAGTTTCCAAAGTGTTACTACTACAGTTTGTAGAATGATGAGGTGATCTAATGTATACTAATGCAGTCTTGTCGTATTCAAAATTAACCTTCCTACAAAATTCATGGGCTTTTGTTGTCCCTCTGGATTGGATACATGTTCAAATTAAAAAAGGAAGGACTTTATTCATCAATCTTTTTTAAGAGGAAAAATGGTAAAAAATGAAATAATCATATAGAATCGTGATAAAGCATAATAATATCACGAAAAGAGTTTATTTGTTTTAGGCAGTTGCATCAAATTCTAGATGATTTAGTTTACATTATAGAATTAAAACAAATAAACACAATCTTTATTACTTTTGGTAAATATTTGCTTTTTATTTCTTCCAAAGTTCATTAACTTTTACTACTCGAAACATTTGTTTGCAGATGATGTTGCTGGGTGGAGCTTTCCTAATTATGATGATGAAGATAAGGACAACGATGCACCAGAGAAAAACCTTTGGATTAAATGTTTTACTGAAGAATGGGGAAATTACATAATTTGAAAATCAACCAGATTATTTTTCTTTTCTTGTAGCGGTCAGTAGCCCCGCTGACTGCATTACCGATGATGATTGAGGGGGCAATGCAGCAGTAGTGTTCAAGTTACATAAAATAAATAGATCTGAATAGATTATTTATTATTATGTAATCCTTTACTAAACGTATTTTTTCTTGTTTCCTTGCACACTTTCTCTCGCACACTTTACGTGAATATTAGCTTCATATAAGCTTTTTTTGCTTCCAATCCACACCATCATAATATTCATCATCATCAATACATGAAACAAACTAAGCCACCCTCTCTCAACCAAATCAATTCATCATGGAATCAACACGCACGCACAAATAAATCCATCCATCATAATAATAGCAGATATACTTCATGTATGAATAAAGCCATTGAACACAAAAAAAATTTCCCCCGTTTCATCTTTTTTCCAAGTTCATTGAGTATAGAAATGCTTACTTATTCGCTACTCCAGCCTGATTTTTCCCTTCTTTTCTTCTTTCTTGAACAATATGTTGGAAACTACCACTCACAATTCAAAAAATCATATAATCAGTTGGGGTATTGGAAGATGGAAAAATATGAAAGAGAGAGAGAGAGAGAGCAAAAATTTGAAGGCTACTTGACTTTTCCCTCACTCTTCTCTCCATCACCCAATCTCCATTGTTCTCAATCAAAAGACCATAAAGGAGAGTAAAAATCCTACTTAACGTGATGGATTCTATTCACTCAATGTCGATATGTCAATTGCTGAATATGCATTGCTAAAATCTTGAAGTGTACTATTTTTGGACAGCCTATAAAAACCAAGAATAAACGAAAATGATCGGCAAAAAGGAAAAGAAAAATGTTACTTTTATCACCACACCACTTATGTAATTTTGCCAGAAAAAGAGTCATATCGTGATCACTCCTTCTCATATTCTTGACAAAACTATTTCCTAAACAGTAAGAAAAAAAGTTAAGTATGAAGTAGAACACTTCAAGTACCACCATTATTATTTCGTTTTTTTATTTTATTAATCCGTAATTTTGTATTTCAACTTTTTATTTCACCTTATATAATATATGACATTCATTCCTTAATTTTTTCATTCATAGTTTCCGATAAAGTTAACCCAAAAATGCCGTCTGACATCATCATCATCACCCTCACCAGGACATGTCGACCAGCAATTTGGTACGTGACTTATTATTTCTCCCGGTATCATCTAACATGGTAGCATATAATGTACGGGTTTTCAAGAGAGCTGCAAGACTTGCAGAAGATTCTTTCCACAAACTCTTCATCTTTCCGTTTTTTGTCTCATTCTGCTTGTCCTCGCCCACTTCAAAAGAATAAAGAAAAGGATAAGTACTCCATTCGCTATAAATTTATTATCCCAACTAGTAGAAAAAAGAACTCTTCTACAATTACATAATTCGGGAAATATTATTCCAATGTCATCCGCCACCACTTATTTTTCTTTTTTATACGTTTCCTCTACTTTAATCTCTACTTCAGTTTCACATTTTTTGTCCCAACAACAGCAGCAGTTTTTCTTTCCTGTATGGACTACAAAAGTAAGTATAAAGCCACCTCTTCTCTCATGAATAGAATAATAAGATGATGATAATATGTTACAGCGCTGCTGTATTAAATTACTAGAATATAAAAGGAAATACCTACATATTATAACAGTCATGAGATGGTAATAAAGTAAAAAACGCAGTTTTTGTTTTCCTATTGTTGAAAGAAAGTTCCCTTTTTTATTCTTGGTATTTTTATATACCTACTTCCTTTTCCGCTTGCTTGACTCTTCCAGTAGTGTGAGATAAAAAGAAAAAAGAAACAATAATATAATAAATATGATATTTTTCTCTTTCATTTTTTACTTTTTACTTCCCTTTCATATTATCCCCCTTTTTAAGAAAAAAGAAGTATGAACGTGAGTTTGGAGGGTTTTTTTTAGAGTGTAGAGAAATGAGAGGATTACAGGAATAAGAAAAGGTTGACTTTGCACTTGTTTCCATTCATATTCCCATACCTCCTTAAAAATTACAAATGGAAAAAGCTTCCATTTCAATTGCTGTTTTTTCAGCAAGCGTTTCCATTTCTTCTTTTTAAGATGACGTTTTGTTTGCTGCATTTTGGTTTAAAAAATAACGAAACACTGTTTAGTGGATGTGGCTCATTGCAAGAAAACGCATTTCTTTGTACTTTTTTGTGCGTTGGAGACATGCATTATGTAATATCATTTTACTCCCTTGCTTTCATTTCCTCTCTTTTTCAGCAAACCATTATTTTTGTCCCATCATCATCACCATCGTCGTCATTCCCCTTTGAATTGTTAAAACGAGAAACAAAAGTGTATAATTGAAAGGAGAGACACTGAATTTTTTAGACTTACAAACTGCAACTTATAAAAAATGATAAACAAGTGCATTTTGTCCTTTTATTATTTAAGTTTGGTAAACTATACACTTTGTTTAAATTCTTTCGTCATTGTTTTATTGAAGTGGTTCATTAAAAAAGTAATAATAACAATGCCAGACCTCTTTAAAACCTTGTAAAAATGCAAAGAGTAGGAAAATGCATTTTCTTATGGGGAAAGTGCGTGGGCGGAGTAGCAAAATTGACGCTATTGTAGAAATTATTATGAAAATGGAAATAACAAAAAGATGGTGATTGTGGCAACTCCAATGTCAATAATCAGAGGGAGAAATACCTGTAATCAAACAAACTAAAAAGGCAATATTTCACATTTTCACGTTTTCTCATTCTTCCCCCATTTTATGACATTCCTTTCATCTTCCCAATTTTATCAACATTTTTTTGCTGCAAAATATTGTTCGACCAAGCTACGCACGAAACATCATGTGTGAGGAGAAAGCATTTTAGAAGGAAACGTGAAAGCGAAAAAATGAAACATTGTCGTCCTTTTGCTCTTTCTTGTTCACAAGCAACATGCAAAGCCACCTTGAAATTTTTTCCTGTGAAGGTGGCAAAAAATGAATAAAGAGGTGGTAGTATATGATTTTGTATTATTTTGGGCTTATTACACATGTTATTATTGTGTTAGCACGGTGTCCTCTTCGTCAGTACGGCTCCCTCACATTGAAAAATATTCTTTTGTTGAAAGCTTTCACACAAAGAAAGACGAAGGAAGCCATATATAAAAAGAAGCCAAATAATGCAGTCCAAACAAGAAAACTTTTTTTTGCGCGAGAGAAGGAGCGAAAAAAGTAGGAGAAAGCTGTGTTGTTGATGATCATCATTATGGTAGACCTACTTTAAGGTAAATACACCATAAAGAGCTACTATATATTTATTAATATATTTTTGGTAGTTTATGTAAGTTTTCAAGTCTTATCAGTGGTATGGGAAGCCCTCATCAGTCAACTTGTCTTAAGAGCTTTACCTTTTATTTGCTTTGTGAAGTGCTTCTTCGCTTTTCTAACAATGCTGATGATGAATGAGCACATGCTTTCTAGGTTATATATTTTGTTCTTTATATATACTGTAGAAATCAA
The DNA here is from genome assembly GCA_036507315.1 of Lepidocyrtus fimetarius. Classification (NCBI taxonomy): domain Eukaryota; kingdom Metazoa; phylum Arthropoda; class Collembola; order Entomobryomorpha; family Entomobryidae; genus Lepidocyrtus; species Lepidocyrtus fimetarius. Next base: position 6,726 of record JAANSO010002648.1, read on the forward strand.
GGAGCTTCGACTTTGGTGAAAAGAAAAAAAGGTAAAAAGGATAACAACAATGACTAGTAATAATAAAAGACAATATTAAATGTATTTACAGTGTTCCAGAGAGTTCCAATAATCAAAAAGCGTTTTCTCCTAGCTCAAATATTTATTAACTCAAACACTCTCACATTGTTCAATACAATGCTAGGCTGTGTTTGTGCTTTGTTGTTGACAGATACCTGATTGTAACTGTAATTAGGTGCTGGATGGGAAGAACTACAGAGGAGGGAAGGTGTTGAAACCGGTGACAGGCATTAAGTCAAGACTGAAAGAGTGACAAATGACAGGAAGGCAGGTGAGATGGGGAGACAATGACACTATCTAATCTAATAACAAGCTACTTAATGAGAGAAAAGGAACAAATATGTAAAGTGAATCTATTTTCTTGAAGAAAGGTCCATCCTTGTTTATCCTAAGTCAATAAATTATATTATGGATTTTGAACGGTATGGAAAAGAACGGCAAACAATACAAACGGGAACAAACAATTTTATGCTGCTGATTTGAAAATTAATGTTATACTTGATATTGATGATAATTTAAGAAGAGTCACGTTAATTAAAAATGGCCAAATTGATTATCTATTCAACATTATTACTTTCCTGTGAATTGTTACAGTTGTTTACTCATGACCTGCCCTTGGTAGCTTTTATGGTTTATTTCACCTTGATTGGAATCCAAATTTTTGTTAAAAATTAGCAACTACATGTACCTAAAAGGTTTGCGCAAAATATTTTTGACGCATTTCCTTTTCGAAACATTACAATTACAGGTACTCTAATGCAAAATCTGTCTACTTAATCCTTATTCTTTACCAAATTACAAAATAGTTTCTTTGATCTTTAATTTTTCCGTAAATCACTACAAGAAAATAAATTTTATTTTCTAAAGTGCATATTTGTAATTTAGTGCAAAGCTATTTATTATCTGCTAAAGAACGGGAGATTGTCATAATTTATAATGTTCACAGTCTTGCATTATGCTTCTTTTCTATTGTTACATTTTACTTTCTTTGTGCATTTCATTCTTTCATTCTTTCAGGTGAATCTTCAAAAAGCTGTACATTTTCAAACAAAAACTACTTTTTGTTGCGATATATGAAAGCTGATGATTAAATGTGACGGGGAAAATGTGCAAACAAAGGAATGGCAGCAACAGCGATGGTGACATATAGCAAGTTCCAAGGCTAAGCGTTTTCTAGCTCAGGTAGATGTGGTTTTGAATTGTGTAAAAAAACAATTTTATAAATGCCCAGGCCCAGACAATCTAATACTTTTTTCTTATATTTCGTCTCTTCAACCGCAGAACAAAAGACGGAAAGAAAAGTTTTTAGAAAGAAACGTTTATCATTTCTTTTATTTTCCACCTTTTACAATTCCACAAAGTTTTTTTTGCGCAGCGGATGAGAAAGAAAAGCTGGGTAAAACTAGAGGTGGAACATCATCCGTATAGGCATAGCTATATAATGTTCGTTAATGGTCTACATTAGAGTTGTTTGTTGTGGTGCAATGCAGCAAGTGATCAAGTTTAGACTTTTAAAACCATTCCTACCCCCATGAATGTCACCGAATCCTCCTCACAACTGTCAGTCATTCTTTTCAAGAGAAAAAGATGGGATTCATACATACAGGGTGGGTGGTGGAATTTCAGATAAAATGCGTACTAAACTTGTCGTCCATCATTAATTATTCACTTTCATTGTGGTTTGGGAGTCGAATGTCCATCTGCACAAGACTGAAAAAAGATTTTAATAAAAAAAACAAGAAAAAGGAAAGAAGAAGTATATAAAGTTGAATGTTTTTTTTGCTTGGAAAGATGCTGAGTTTTATTTTTATATGCACGTGTGTATGGAAATTGAATTGTAGAAATAATTCACAGAAAATGCTTAAGCATGAAAACCGCAGTAGCGGTGGTAGGCAACCTTCTTAAATTTTTAAGTTTGTCTCATGGTCTTGCACATAAAATGCAACGATATATTTTTTTCTCTTTGCAATGATATTTTCAAAAGGATGGAACAGGTTATCTTTTACTGAAAACGCACCGCTATTTGAATGTGGTCGACACAGCCGCCGCCGCAATTCCTACGAGTATAACACGAATCCATTATTTCATTCCTTTCCCCGGCTACTTAGTTCTTTTTAGTTCCTAACATAGTCAAGCTGAAAAAGTAATCAAATCAGCGCTTTTCTCCATTCCTAAAGTCTTTTTAATCCAATTTAAATCAATCAGACTAAAAACTGTTTGTAATCCGATTATGCAATACTTTTGCTCTACCTTTGATAAATACACTTGTGCAGGACGATTTCACAAATTAGTAGTCACTCTATGAATCGAAATTATTGCTGTCAATTAATGAAAGCTCTTACAAAAAGGAATATTATTCCTCCTTTAAATATGAAAACTCATAAATGCCTCAACGCAATATCCAACCCCGTCTTCATTTCTAAGCCACCGACAACTTTTCGTCGTCGTCATTATCATCATTAACCCAGTTAAAGAGGCAAACGACTCTAAATGAGATAATAAAAGTCATCATCACAGCATAACCATTTTCATTATGCCAAAGTTTACAGCGTCTCCTCCTCCTCTCCTTCCCCGGATTGTGGTTTGGAGGAGGAGTGGAATCAAAGCAATATTTTTCTGATGACGATGCTCATTCTTTCCAAACCAGAGACGCAAAGTATTTTCTCCTTTTCACAACAAGCTTTCTTGCTCATAAAATTGATAAAAAAATAAAGATTGTTGTCCTTTACCATTTTATTATTTCCTTTCAAATCAAAATCACGTTTCCCCGTACGCGTACTCCTGTCCCAATCCTTTTCAGTGGTATTTTTACGTAGTAGCGATGAAAGTCAAATCAAGAGAAAGTCGGAACGAAAACGCGCTTAAATTGTATAATGAAGTGGAGTGTGGCATTTATACAGAATTGTAAGAAAAGAATGATGAAGAGAGAGGAGAGAGAACATCATTATCATTATTATCCTTAAGCTCTTTCTACAATTTATACCGCACTATTATTGCCAATGCAAAGGCATTCCTTTCATTGTGATTCACACAAATCAACTCTTTTTAGAATTATATTTTCTCACTCCCTTTTATATTCCCACAGTGAGGGAAATGAGCTAATATGCATAAAATTATTAGATGAAATATAAAAGGAATTTGAGGAAGGCTGAAAACCTTGCTTCCTTTTCTATTGCAAAAGATTATTATGACTTCTTTTTTGTATTCTGGTATAAGAAAGGACAACAAAAGGAAGATACAAAAATGAATTTCTTCCCAAAATGAAACGAAGGGTAAACCACATCCAACAAAGTTTATTTTGGCATGAGTATGTCACACAAAATATTGCATTGTATCATTGCACAACATTGAAAAATGGTGTGAAGGACGAGTAATAAGTAATAATGAAATATATACCGCGTTTTAAAAACATTTCACATTCTAACGAAGAAAGGGGGAGAGGTAGAAGCGCATAACAAAAAATTACCATACATACACACTCGGGAACAAATTTGAGATTTTTTCGTGATATGTGTAAAAGTACCATTTTTAAAAATACTGCTGAAAGTTAAAAAATGATGCACGCACTACGCACTTTACAAATAAAAATAATAATGGGGGAGGCAAAAATTGATATGAAAGTTGATATTAAAAGTTACCAGTTAGTGGAACCCTCAAATATTGAAAAAAATGATGGAATGGGGAACTTTAGATGATGGCATTCATGCATACCCATCCATAATTTTTTATAAAACAAGAAAGAAGAATGAAAAAGGGAAAAATGTTTTTGCAAAGATGCGACATTCATTCTTAAAAGTAAAACTTGGAAAAGGGCTTTTAAGATCTTCTTACTGGAACTGTGATTACGACAGTAAATCAGTAGACAATGTTTGGAGGAAAATCAGGACGCAAGTATCATTGCTGACGGTTGCAGTAATTTCAAAAGTCTATTGCAGTTTTCTTCACAGGGGTTGCCTCCGTAGTTGATGATGATGATGAGCGTGGATCTTCTTGTCACACACATAAATTTCCCTCTGTTTATGCTTTACTGCTATCATCTTATTTAGATGATGATGCTGTTGCCACTGAAGAAAACCATGATGATGATGATGCAGCTTGAAGCAATTGGCTCACTTTAACTTTATTTGTTTAAGCCGATTAGGACAGTAAAGGAACATAACATTAAAAGAGACAGACAGGGAAAGCTTAGAAATAGAGTTAAAATGCTATAGCTTCCTTCCTTTTCTCTTTGGGAATGAGAAAGTTTTTACTAGAATTGAAATGAAAACGTAAAATGCTCTAGCACATTCAGTCACAACAAACATATATATATCGAGTACATATACTTCCAAGAGAAAGAGTTTATAAAGGACGGATGTAGAAAGAGAAAGGGACAGAGTAAGAGTTTCGAAATTCTCTTACAAGATTTTCCCATATTCATCTACATGTACTTTTTGCAATTAAAAGTTTAGCTCCTTTTGCCATTTTACTTTCTATGCTTGAGTAATTAATGGAGAAGCACGCATGGGAAGTATTATTATTACGCAACAGTATGTGTATCACATGGAATATGTTTATAAGAATTTTTTTGTCGTGTGAGTATATGGCTTTAATCACAACAAAGAGTAGTAGCTGTAATAAAAAAGAGCAGGAAAATTTAGTTTTGTAGGTCAGTACAGGGAGGGCAAGGAAAGAGAGGGAAAGTGCGTGCTTGGTGAAATTAAAAGGAAATGTGCAGAGTTTTCCTTGTTTACATTTACATTTTAACAACATTACAAGAATATTTATTTCATTTTGGTTTAAAGTCAACGTGAGAGGCCAGTTTTTACATTTGCTAATATGCATACATCATCCGTGATGAGGATATCCGCTTGCAATCGATTTTTTTCCTGCCTGTTTTTCCTTTGCATGATTTTAACACAAAATAACATTGCTTTTATTTAATGAGCAGCTCCGATTGCTTGAGCGACCAAATGGAATGGGAAATATTTCATTTTGACTCACTCTTTCTCCGGTTAATTTGTGTGTTTGTTGAGTATTTTGCCTGTGGCATTTAAAATATCGATTCAGCATTTCACCAACAACAGCAATCTTACTTATACGATTTGCCTAAAAGAAATGGGGATGATGTTAGAAGCCGTGTATAACTATTGTAACACACCATTCTACCTCCATTTTCAACACCATTACACTGCATTACGATTCAGCATTTCACCAACAACAACAATCTTACTTATACGATTTGCCTAAAAGAAATGGGGATGATGTTAGAAGCCGTGTATAACTATTGTAACACACCATTCTACCTCCATTTTCAACACCATTACACTTCTCGTATGAAAAAGTGTTTACCATTTTAGTAAAGGAAGGAGGAGAAAACGTCCAATTCATCTTTTCATGAAGCTTTCGCCAGTCTAAACCCACTGTTCCGCTAGAGGCTGGTGTTAAAGCTTTAAAAAGATTTTTAAATTTGATTCTTCATTACCACTGCATAATTTTTGCGTGTGGGAAATATTATAATGAATCCATCAAAATGCCCATGAACGAGCACTGGGACTATGGAATTTAATGTTTACAGCTTTGATTTATTTCCTAGTTGGTTCATTTGTTGTAGAAATTACTTTTTAAAGGTCATCTGCATATTAATTGTACTTTCATCAAAACGCCCATGAACGAGCACTGGGACTATGGAATTTAATGTTTACAGCTTTGATTTATTTCCTAGTTGGTTCATTTGTTGTAGAAATTACTTTTTAAAGGTCATCTGCACATTAATTGTACTTTCTAGGCTTGGGTTTTGCTGTTTTGCAAATTTTAAGCAGCAGCAACACAGGTTAGTTAAAAAGTATTAAACGTCTTAGTTTTGAGAAAATATTAAAAGGTGTTATTTTGTTTACTTCAAATTTCAAACACGTTGTCTATAGTATATGTTGTCTATATATTGTTACAGATTCAAAATGAATCTACAACTGTTTGCAAATAATCCATCGGATTTATCGTGGCAGAGGTCGAGGTAAGCGCACAATTTTCCAGCATTGAAGGCAATGGCTTTGAAAGTCTCTAACATCATCATTTGGCTCAAGTGGCCATTTAAAAACTTTAAAAATTGTTTGAGTTTTAACCAAGTTTTAGTTCACTTGTAAATAACAAAAACAAAGGCAGCGATGAAACTTGCAAAAGATAAAAGAAGAAAGTAAAATCTATTCAAAGCACGTAGAATGAAGCCATTCTCTGGAACGGGTAACTAAATAAAT
>JAANSO010002649.1:0-13016 GCA_036507315.1 Lepidocyrtus fimetarius
TAAATCAACGCTGATGAGGAACAGCCAGCAAAAGGTCGCCAGGAAGAAGAAATGTGTGATAATGCCTTAGATTTTAAAGCAAGTTGTTATGTTATGCAAATAGAACAAGTGTAAAACAATTATTACTAATTTTACCAATTCCGATACATCCAGCAGATCCAAGTGAGTTATGTGCGGATGTTACCCCAATTATATGTGCCAAGCCGAGGAATATATACATAAAAAAGAGGGATATTGTATGCGACAAAATCGTCCTTCCGTGTATGGTTGACCCGTGTCTTTCCCAAAGGGCAATGTAGGTTGCGATTGTTAACAAAAGGAATATAGAACTGGCTAGCATGATGCCTCCGTAAAGTAGGCCGAAAACCCTTTTCGCGCTCGTCTATTTTATCAAAGTACGCATTATGATAATTTCCAATATGATAACCACTTCGATAAGGTAAAAAATTTCTTACATCTGGAGTTTCCAGAATGCACTGAAACATGACAAGTTCCTGTTCATTGTTTATGTAACTTGTATTGGGATTCTCCCTTCCATAGTTTATAACCCCATCTATGCAAAAATTGTCAATGTCCAAAACACTACATTTCCCGTCTTTTTGATGTTTAAATATAATTTTTCCATCTCGTCGAACTCGGTAAATTAGTCCGTTAAAAGCTGTTGTTTTTTTAAATTCATTGAATACTTCAGTAGCTTTTGGAAACAAATAAAAAACTGTTTTGTTCCTTGGACAAGAGAGTTTAAACTCTGAGGGGTAATTTTCTATAAAGTGGGTTTCCGGTATGTTATCTGTGGAGGGTGTAGAGTAGTCGTCGTAAAATACTGGATTTAAGTATTCTCCTGTGTTAACTTGGCATCCTTTTTGTATACTTGTGTCTGCTCCAAAACTGTAGACTTTGTCTAAACTGCAGCATTTCTTTATACAAGGTCGTGATCCATCACAGTATTGCGGACAAACCATTATTTCCATTTGGGTTTCATCAATGCTGATAATTTAAATAAAAAGATAAATTTTTAACTAAATTGATAGATTTCATTTCTTTCTAATTCAGAAAAAGAATTATGTGTACGATTTTACGCATTAATGCAGTATTCAGTTGGTGGATGGTATTCCTTGTTAACTTTCAAATAGCCGTTTTTTAAAAGTTTATATGAGCCGTCCATTGTGGGTATCATGGAGAGGTGAATTTTCATTGTTAGGCCTGTTTTACAGCTCAGCTTTCGAACTTTTAATCTAAAAGTTTAAATTATAAGCTTAAATTATGCATGCTTTGGAACAAGTATACTTGATACACTTACGGAAACTTTGTGGAAACATTTTCCGCCATAATCTGCCAAGGAAAAATCCATTCTTCTAATTTCCGTTTTGTGTTAGAGTCCTTACAAGAACTGTTTGCTTGGTTGAGATCAATTGCACAACATGTCGGGATTTTAACAGAGGAAGTGTGAACTTCGTCATATAGCCCCAACTCAGATTCTTGCCCCTTGACATTGTAAATTATTAACAAAAAATATTGCACAAAATATTCCCCGGGATCCTTTTGATAGTCTCATGATGGCTGTAGAATTAATCATTGAAGTTTTTTCACTAAATACATGGATTTTAACCAGTCATTTTACAAAATATATTTGCATTAAACTGGTCACACTAATCCGTTCGTAGAATACGTGATTTGTAGAAGAAATATGATAATCGGATGTGGGATTAGTAATGTAGGACACGAGGAAAGCAACAGTTCAAAAAGTCATTGTCTCACATGACCCTAAAATAACTTGTCCCGTCTTATTCTGTGCCAGGTGGAGAGCTGTAAATTGAGACTTAAACAGGAAGAAAAGTTGAAGACGAAAATGTCTGTGGTTATTAATTTAATGATGATTTAATTGTGGAAATGAGTAATTACTATTTAAAACAGAGTTAGTGGTCTGAGTTAGATTGAGGATAACAAATGGTGATGATTGTGGATAATTCTGAGGTTTGCTTATACGCGTGGTTTGTGATAGTTCACCACAAGGCTTGATTTTCACCCAGTGTGGTAAAATGAGAGACTGAGCTCAATTTGTTTGTTTAATTTTGTGTTTGAATGAATGAGTGAAGAGTTTCCAGTTAAAAAGTTGCAAACGCATAAAGTCAAATCACTTGAAATGCTGAAACTTATTAAGTGATTTATTTTTCTGCATGTTTTGTTTAACTTGGGATGACGATTGGCTTGTGTGCAAAAATATCTTATCTATTAGGTAATACTTTACTTTTTTTAGGAATTGCAAGAAATGGAACAAAAGTTACAAAAGAGAAAGATTTTTTAAACTTTTTGTAAAAATTTTAAAAGGTTCAAGATGCAATTCGTATAATATCTGTCAATAACCGAATGATGGATGAAAAAATGTCGAGAATTTGAAAATTTATGCATAATATCTAAAAAATGTTGTATGAGAGGAAGAAAGAAGACTGGGAAACATCAAAAGATTTGACTCCTGTCTACTTTTCTCTAACGATAGCCAGCTTATCGCAAATAATGAATGTGTTGTTACAATCTATCTTCACTTTTTGGATCACATTTCATTTGTTATCTATTGCCTACATAGAAATCACAAGTCGGTTGTTAAAGTTCCAAAACAAATTTACCCGTGCACTTTATCTAAACATGTGAGTTTACATATAACAAATAACACTGAAACTAATCCTATTTCTGTAAACATTGTAAAACGGATTGTGCGGATCAAGAATAAATCAACACTTTTTTTCTTTTTCTCTTTGCTTTCTTTACAGAAATGTATTTTGGGTTTTATTGCAGTTGATAAGCGCTTTAATAATACAGGAGGTGAAATGTCGAAGTAAAATCTCCGTAAAAGGCAGGAAAGTACTAAAATTCTAAACTAATGAAAGTAGAACGCAAAGATTTAGAACCTTTTAAACCTAGATAGGTATCTCATTAATAACAAAAAAGTACAACTATGATCTCTCATTCTTTATTGACGTGGAGGGCTAAAAGCTGAAATGATTGTTCCGGGGCGTGACTACTTCCCGAGGATAGCGTAATAATACTAATGAACTAACATTCATTAATAAAAGTAATCCACTGGTAATACTGGGATTACCCACCCGCTGTTGAAATGTTTCCTTTGATATGCTCCATTGGATCAACGTATTTACGTAAAGAATTTGTCAAAGACGAATAAAACCAATTTGACATTGAATCTATAATAAAATAGGAAATTTATTCGGCCTTATTTTCACATGTCGCTGTTCCCTCCAGTTCACATGTTTTTTAAACATAATTACGATTGCATGTAAGTGCTAAATGAAGACATGCCATTCCCCTGGACATATACTCACGAATTCCTCCAAATATGGTTTGGAAATGGCGAGAAACTGCTCCTTATACGGAGTATTTAGAAAAATATAGGGAGAGAAAATGAAGGTAACAGATCGTAAATATCCAGTGAAGCGTATAAAATTCATTAAATTATTTTATTGTTACTGTTTTCTGAAGCGCTAGAATTAATGCTGCTAATGTAGCATTTATAATGCAAACATCTCTGTTTACATTAACCTTCTCTGATCCAATACCAGAGGTGGCATGTAGAAATACAATATTAAAGGTTTTATGACGGGCAAGTAATAAAACACATTTGTCGGTTGTGTTTTTGTTAGCCCCGGATGTTACTTGCTTCTCCCTCGGCGATTGAAATCATTTCCAGAGATAGAAAATTTTATTCCGCTAAATGACGAAGTAAACAAAATAGAAAATTTATGGAACTATCTTATTAGCATCTTCTAACAGCGTTGTTAAATGCTCAATTTATGAAGCGTTTCAACAACCAATGAATAATTCTTCCCATTTTAGGCATTTTAAAAGAACGTAGATGGATTGCAGGATCTTTTGCTGGAGCTGGCACTTGCCAACTTAATAATAATTAATTAAATAACTATTTGATCTTCGCTAAAATTGTAAATTTTGCAGCGTCATTGTCACTTAGGTACTTTACTATGCAAAAATTAATGGCAGTCATCGCCCTCATTAAAAGCCGACTATCACTTAAAACATTGGCATTCTGCGGAGAATCATGTTTTGTAGAGAAGTCTTCGGAATACGTGGGAGTACGGGATGATTCCGTGAATGAGGATTACGTAAGTACACACAAGGTATCGGATATGATCCATCAGTTGCCTGGATCATAGATGTGACATTATCAATTATCTGATAAACAATTTCGTCATTCTCTTAAACAGATAGAAGTGCTAAAGCATTACAGGGGTATTGTGAAAGTTTATCTTGAAAACATGACAATTTGATTCCAGTTATGATGCTATCAACTTTGTTTACGAATTACAATGGACTACTTCAATTACACTAAGTTTTATGTATTATTATGACAAATGTCAAGTATTTTATCATAAATTAATCAAAATGAATAAGTCAACCAACAAATTAAAATTTTATTCTTAATTAACTTTGCTTGTTTAACATTATTAATACTAAATATATATTGCATGCCAAGTGTTTCAAAAGTTATTTTGCTTCCCGTAAATTATAAATACAGAATAAAATTGTTNACATTATTAATACTAAATATATATTGCATGCCAAGTGTTTCAAAAGTTATTTTGCTTCCCGTAAATTATAAATACAGAATAAAATTGTTTATGAAAGTAGACAGATTCAATGTCAAGAGGATTTCAAAAAATAAAAAAGAAGTCATTTCTTAAAAGTTGCTTATTTTCCCATATTTTACATGACTTTTACTATAATTTTTGCATTTTGCACTTATATTTTTGCATTTTCAGTTTAAAACCGTATAAAAATTAGCATTATAAACTCCTTAATTTTCTATTACTCAATTTGGCAACTTAAATTTGCCAGAGGTTTTTCAAAGTGTGAAATCCATTCTGGCAAAAGATGGTCTTATAAACTGTAGTTTTTGGTAGCGTTTTTAGCATCACACACTTGCTTCTTTGTACATAGACGATGACCAGTAAAAATTTGAGTGAAACAATCCAGAATTAAGTAGTCTGCTCAAACATTGAAAATTTTTGTTTGAAATCAAGATGCCTTTGTTTCTTTTCAAGTTCCATTTTACGCTTCTCCTCCTGCTCCTTTTTTACTTCGGCTTCGAATTTATTTTGAGACTTCAATTGTTCAATCTGAAAAGTAGAAAAAAGTTGAATTATAAGATTTTTTGCATTAATTCACAGATATTGTATTGATATTCAATACTGGTCTAACATCCAGAAATACAAAAATATCCAATGCGAAAACTCAAGCTAGAATTGTGGACTATGTAATATGTAGTTGATCTATATGCTTGATTCTACAGCAAAAATGCAAAGTTGTATGAAACTGAAGTAGAATCGCTATTATGTAAGGAGTTTATCCACCTAATTTACTGCTGAATTATTATCCAGGATCTTTGAAACTGTCAGTTTGTACAAAAACCTACAAGCAAAAAGTTTAATTACAAGGTCACCTATTTGTGATCGATTTATTCACAGAATGGACCCAATTATATTGCTGAAAAGTTTCTGTATCGAATTTTTTGTAATCTTTTTGCTCATTTCAAGGCTATCCACTCTCTTACCAGATCACAAAAACCTCAAAAACTATAAAGATGCTTTTTAATCTGTTGCATAAAATTGTAAGAAAAGAAAGTGAAATTGTATTAAACGTTGATTTTTTACAATTCTTAACAATTTAAAGCCAATTTAACACACAAAATGAACAAAAAGTATCAAAAGCTCATCACACAGTTTCTTTGTCTTTGAATAAATTATCATCAATTGTTTTTGTGCTTGCTGACATGTATGAATTTCAGAAATGTTTACCTCACGCACAATGAAATGAGCTTTCCCTACTTTTGAAACAATGCAAAAATTAATATTTACAATTATTAATCACCCTATCATCAATATCTTCTACATCTGTATAATCCTTGGCATTAATGAATATTTGCAAGGAAAAATTCCTACAGGGAAAAATGCCTATTTTTACAAAGGTTAAACCATAATCACGAATTGAACATGCACTGTTCACCTTGTATGCTCCTAAATGTAGTATATTGACCTGCTTTCTCGTGAAGATCAAATGAAATGAAACGCGATGAATCTTCTGGCAATTTCCCTCAGAGGGCTGCATTCCTTGCAAGTATTATAACAGCGGACAATGCCTACTTATACGCAATTAGCAATTACTCCCCGCTATCTTTTCTTTAACAATGTCATTCATTCTCACTATAATCATACAAATATTGTATGCAGATTATAATAAACGCTCAGTTTCATTGTAACAACCGGTATTTTTTTGCGAAGGTGGAATGACGGTATATTCGATGAAGACAAATCGAGCTGATGTTAACGAAAAGAATGCAAGCATTTTCTCATTTGAATTTGAGATTAGCAAGTGAGACCACAATATCAAATTGCACAGCGCACTGTGGATATCTATCTTATTATTGGCAAATTATAACATGCATATGAAGCAAAAACTGCAATCTTATATTGTTTTAAGCGTTGCGTTTTTTGCAAGAAATCGCTTAAAGCCCAACAGCTTGACATAACGCTGGCGACTCCCAACCGACACAATAATGATGATAGTTTGCATTTTTTATGACTACTAAACCACATGTTGAAGACTGTTTGGTATTTCGTCACGATTTTGTCTAATCTCTAATTTAAATTTAAAAAGGGCTAGTCATTGCAATAATAGCAGCGCCTTTAAGTATTTATATACCTTCGCTTCGAAGAAATTCTTTGCTCCGTCAACTCCAACCTCTTGGATATCCACTTCAGTTATTTTAGCCAAGGCACTTAATCCACTGTCTTCTTCCAGCTCCCCTGCTTTGGATTTGTGGTAGATTAACAAAAACTGCAAATCAAAGCATTCATTCATTAAAACTCAAGTAATTTGGCAAATAGCTGTAATAGCAGTGTCGTATCAGAATTTTCTTAGAAATTGTCGCAATTAAAGTCGTAATTAAGTTTCACATATCTTTTAAATTATTATTTTACGCACAGTAATGATATCACAGAGAATTTAGTAGTATTGATGATAGGAAGAAAACATTAATTGCGTGAAGAGAAATCACGATATTTTACTTAAAAGTCTATTCAAAGGTTATAACGGTCTTCGTATTATCGAGACCCTTTCAAATTATCGTCATTTACAGCTAATTACGTAATGCGTATTAATTTTAAGAGATATTCTCTTAATGAAACTATAATTTCTTCCTATTTTAAAATATCCGTTTTCCTTTGTTTGTAACGCTTGAATGACTCACCTCCTGAAAGCTGATCTTTGAGTCACCGTCAGTATCAACTTCTTGTATCATTTTTTTCAAACTGAGATGTGTTTGAGGAGCTCCTAACGTTTGCATCATCATTTTTAAATCGGAAATGTCCATGAAACCGTCTCCATCTTGATCAAATACTGAAAGTAAAGGTAAAATTTAACTTTGAAGCTCACAAGAATACACCTATTATACCTATGATAAAATGTCATCAAAGCTTTTCTTTAAACGTTTCTTCGGCATTCTGCTACACATTTTAAATATATCACAGCCCTGGCCGGTTTCTTAATTCAAACTTGCTTATCATTTTGTGAACAAATTTTAAAATAAAAAACGATCAACGTTCTTTTTACTATGTAGGCGTTTAAGAAGATAACAATCACTTTTCACTTTTATATTTTCAAGATGCCATTATTGACTATTATTGGTTAGGTAAATTTCAATTATTACAAAATCAAGAAAACTTTCAATTTGCATACTAAATAGGAAATAGATTATTTTATATCGCAATTTGAACTCGTAAATAAATTTACTTCCTGACATTTGCTAGTTTCCGAACTTGATAAAATGACAAGATGTTATTTTCTTGCACAGCAGGAGAACTAAGCACGTGCATTAAATTATTATAGATTTAGTAGGTATTAAAATAAAATCTTTACCTGTTGAATAGAGTCCGATACTCACGAATTTCCTTTCGGCTTAACATCCTAGTCATGTCTTGAACGTCTTGTGCCTTCTGCAGAAATACTGCTCCCTCCTCTTCCGTACATTCAGACCTTGCATGCCTCTTTTCCAAGATTTCACTAAGGTCTGAACCGAGTTTATGCCCTGATTTTGCCTTGCACTCCATTTCGATACCCTTGACTGGCTACAAATTAAGATTACCTACATATTATTATGGTTTACTTTTTCAAATGTATTTTGTAGTTAACTATTTTTTAGATTGTTGCTATCCGCGTATAAGTTACCTAACAATTATTTTGGTGTTTTTGAAAGAATTTTTTGCACTGAATTCCCAAATCATGTACACAACAAAATAAGAGTTTCAGCGTCAAATTGTCAAAATACTCCGCAGTTCCTACCACAGAGACTACTCAAAAGGAAAACAAGTTGCTAAATGGTATGATTTCGGAACTAAACCAAATTTAATAGGAAATTATTATGACTCACAGTCATTAAAATAGGTACCTATCTTCTTGTTATTATTACGTGTTAGCTTAAAGTTGAGCTACTTTGTTTAAGTACGTGTGCAACGCTAAAGACTGTTAACTTTGAGATTTGGCATAATACTAAAACAGATAAAATAAATTAGCTAATATATTGGTTCGGGATAGCATATCTAATGATCTTTTAATGGTTTGTGAGGGATCATGAAACAATTTTTAAACCTATTTCTATACATTTTTTCACAACTGGTTAGACTTGACTTACAAAGTTGTATTTCCACTTGCACTTTAAACTCCGTCAAATTATAAAAACATTAAGAAAATTCCTCACCTTTTGATAATCTCACAAATTTAACTGTCAACGAACCGAGACCGTTTCCGATAATTCTTTTTGTGCAGAGATTGCGCTAACTCTCTATTACATGTGCTTCAAAAATTCACCACAAACAATTTTATAAAAGTGAACTTGAATGACCGGTGGTCATCTCAAAACTACTGCAGAATAACAAGAACTAGCAAATTACAAAGCAACTATGTTGTATCCTAAAGTATGAAAACTTGTATAGACTATTAACTTGAAGCAGTAACCTACACAGAAGGAACACACGAGGACTGTCAAGAAAAGTCAAGAGTCAAGGCAGCTTTTATCATGCAAACTCCCTACCACTATTTACTATTTTATAATAGCCAAGGCAAATTTCAAGGATATTTAAAAATCATTAAGTTTTCCTTCAACTTAACAAGTTAAGATTGGAAATCAAACCAAATTGGTATTTTTGTATTTTTTGTCAACTTGCTTATATGTGCAGCTATGTTTTTACCCCCACCACAGCCGCCGCTGCTATCGTACCACAAACAAACGTCTGATTTGACAGTTTACACGAAATGAATGGTAAATATAAATATGCAATGTATTTAAATCTACATTTGTTTCAAAGAAGAAATGAGCAATAAGTTTTTTCCTGCTGGGATTCTAAAGATTCTTCACGTGCTCGCCATATTTATCACTGATTTTCCTTTCTTAAACATTTTTTCATAGCTTTTTTGTTATCATTCCTTCTTCACCTTCTTTTTTGCCTGTCTTCACATCCCAACGATATGTGGACAAGTATGGCAGGAAGGAAAATTGTAAACAAACGTCAAAAATAAAACGGAAAGGGGAAAGATCAAGTGATCTTTTCCTTACTTGTCTGTTCACACATTCTTCTCATATTACTTAAAATGGAAGATTTCTTTTAAAATTTGATAATTACACTTTCTTAAAGTAAAAAAACACTTTGGCTTACCTTTTCTAAATAAGTTTTTGCAGAGTTTGGTAATACTTACTAATTGATGACACTTTTACTTAAAAATCAATAGATTTACAAAAAAAACTGTAATAAAGGATCTGTAATTCAACGAGTCCAACGAGACTTTGAGTATTTGATGGTTGGCTTTCATAGACAAGTGCACAACTTTCAGTTGTACAGCGCAAGCAGAGACTGCGTGTATATGATAACTTGATAAGTAAATGAAGTTGATGTGTTCATTTGCAGGGGCACAACCATTCAATACTTAAAATGGAAGATTTCTTTTAAAATTTGATAATTACACTTTCTTAAAGTAAAAAAACACTTTGGCTTACCTTTTCTTAATAAGTTTTTGCAGAGTTTGGTAATACTCACAAATTGATGACACTTTTACTTAGAAATCAATTGATTTACAAAAAACTGTAATAAAGGATCTGTAATTCAACGAGTCCTACAAGACTTAGAGTGTTCAACGGTTGACTTTCATAGACAAGTGCTTGCAGTTGTACAGCGCAAGCAGAGACTGCGTGTATAGTATGATAACTTGATAAGTAAATGAAGTTGATGTGTTCATTTGCAGGGGCACAACCATTCACTATTTAATCTCTGTAAAAGTTTTATGTAGAATGAGTGAGTCAGGTCTTTCTCTAATGACGTGA
This sequence comes from Lepidocyrtus fimetarius, assembly GCA_036507315.1. Classification (NCBI taxonomy): domain Eukaryota; kingdom Metazoa; phylum Arthropoda; class Collembola; order Entomobryomorpha; family Entomobryidae; genus Lepidocyrtus; species Lepidocyrtus fimetarius. Next base: position 10,397 of record JAANSO010002649.1, read on the forward strand.
CGTCGTGACGATTTGATGGTTTAAATATTGAAAATATCATTAGTCAGTGGCTGTGCTGTTTAAAGTTTTGACTGCCATTCACTGCCTGATTTTCCTAACTGTTTTCTAGCTGCCACAGTCATTATATTAATATTGTGTATGTAATAGAAATAATATCTATATAAAAGCAATAAATTCTTTTATTTTAATTTGTACAACTTGGCATGAAAGGATGACGCTGTATGAATGTATTACCACAACGTGATTTTTCTTAACTTGGAGGAGGACTCATTCATTCCCCTTTGTATAATTTTACACTTTTCTTTTTAAATAGATCGATGCTTATTATTTTGACTATGCGTCCTGAATTTTTCATCTTGGGTAGGTACACACATCAAATAAAAATCACGGCTAGGATTAACATTTTCTTAGATTGATCAGCTTCTGAAATAAAATGTTCTTGAGGGTTTAAAACATAACTTTTTATATCACTTTTAAATTACACAGGTTTGCTAATAAGAAGGCGTTTTTATTCAATTTTAAGCTCTAAAGTGACATTCGATACGACTTTTTATGTAGGTGTGGACATGTGTGGATGCTGGTGTGTGTAGTAACTGCGCTTCTTCTTTAAAATGAAAAAATCTCTTGATTTTTATTCCATCAATATTTCAACGTTATAAAATAATGATGGCTGATGCCGTAACGATACTTTTAAATATTTTGTAACACACACTTGAGCAGGAAAGAATTGTTTTTTCAAGTAAGCGCGTGTTTACTAGAATAAATACACTTCAAAAATGAATCGTCACGGAATATGCGTTTTCATGTATACACATAATCATATTTCTTAAGATCTGTGTGTGTGCAGAGCGCAAGTTTAAAGATGTTTTCATATTTTGACACATCCAGTTCTCTCAAAGATGCTCCAATAACGCACTATTTGGATAAGAGTGACAAGTGTTGAAATCTTTTAAGAAGGTTTTTAAAAGTGATGCAATTCTAACTTTAATGATAAACTGTACAAACAACAGGCCAGACCCATTTTGTTATTTTAATCCACTTAAAATTATAATTTTAAATATATGGACCGCTTCTAAATTAAAACTTTCGCCCGTCGAACCGCTGAGTGACATGTCCCAAAAATAGGTCAAAGTCGAAATTAAGAAACTTTCGAATTGCAGGGATGCAGTTTTGGGAAATGTGGGCTTTAACTGTTATTACAATTAACTCGAAAAGGATTTGTTTGAATTTTAAAAGACTATTTGCCGCACCATTCTCGATAATATTTACTATTTGAAGCTTTGCGCTTGGCTGATTACGCTCGCAGGAGCTGCCGCCGGCTACATAAGGAAATGGTATTGGCCGCAGTTAAAAAACAAGGCAGTAGTGCCATAAAATTAGGTTTCATCAGTGCAACCATTAACCAAATTTAGGTACTAATATTGATTAATAAAGTCACTCTCGGCTTTGTGTTGTGAGTTTCAATGTGTGCGTATCAATTTTGAAACTATATTTCGCTTTGAGATTACACAACAAAAGTGATTGAGTAAGAGATAACAACGTTAACAATATAGTTAAAACTTGCAACAGGAAGGCATATCCCCAAATTAAATTACTGCAGTTTTGAGATTTATAATATTATTTATTCTGCATTATGCATCATGTCCACTTCAATATAGCAAATTGTATGATGTAACAATGCAACTAGTAGTAAAGTAACAGCGAGCTAGGATATACGAAATCATTGTAGAAGCGTACTATTAGTTACACAAGTTGCAAGATCGGAAAGATAAGGATTACAATTTAATTTCAAATTGTGCACTTGTAAAAATTTAATTGATACTTTGATTGTGTCGGCTTGTATATTACTACATGTTATTCCGCTGCCATCTCATCACATTTTGGCAACTATCCACCGCTTTCAGGATGGGATTTTGTATTTTTTGTGATTAAAATCAATGTTGTCAAGGAGATATTGCAACGGCTACCATATATATATGAAGACATATGAAGAATACCTTAACCACATTGATTAAAATATAAATTGAAATAAAATTTTTCAACAGAATTTGTATAACGGAAGAATCAGAAGCATGATTTTCTGCAAACTTGCTACGAAGTTTTATTAATTGAATAAAATCATTGTCAAAATGGCTTTCAAATAATAAAAATCAATTACCAAGTTGTATTGGTGTATACAGGTATTTTAAATGTATGACATTGACAAAAGGAGGAAGAGATATGTGCATGTATTTATCATAAACATTTTATGTATTTCGTGCAATAATAATATTTTTTCAAAACTCCAAAAATAAGATTGCGCACATAAAATTTCTAAACTTGCTGCGTCGTTGACAAACAAAATAAACCTTCAGGGCATTAAACCATCAGTATAAACACGCTATAACCTTTTGGCAAGCAGATGAATGAATTTTGAGTGGGATTCTGGGATGAGCTATCAAAAAGTGCTATTCAGTTTAATTTATGGTACACAAAAGTAATCTCATTTGCTTATTATGAGCATCTCCGTCCTAAGCTTTTGCTGCTAAACTCGTGAATTGAGGGATCCTCCTACAAACCTATTTTTATGCATGTTTATATTTTAGTGCAAAAAATTGGATTTTTTCTAGATTTACCGTTT
>JAANSO010002650.1:0-13015 GCA_036507315.1 Lepidocyrtus fimetarius
TTGGGCATCTCCACCTATTGGAGGTCAAAACATACTTCTAAAACCCCTAATTATTTGCTTCAATGCCATATGACGGGTTAAAACCATACCGAATTACCATTTTTTCCAACAAATTTCTACACAAGTTTCAATAGCATTTGGAATTAAAGACTCGTTTAAACTGACTTGGGCATCTCCACCTACTAGAGTTCAAAATATACTTTTAAAATCCCTAACTTATTGCTTCAACGCCGTATGAGGGATGTAATTTTATATGCTAAGTATTTTGACTATTTGTAAAACATAAATTAAAAATAAATTGAAGTTTGCAAATCAATAATTATAAATTCGAACTTAGTTTCAATGATGTTTAGTATTCAAATTTAAATTATAATTTGTTTTTCACTTGAGAAAAATTAATTAACTCAATTTTGATTGAAGTTACATAAGCTAATTCTAATTACTTTAAAGGGTTACGTGTAATTTACTTCACTACGTTGCCTTTAACCTCAGATTAGCCACCAATTGAAAATTTCCCTCTGGGTTGTTTGTTATATCGCCTAGTTCCTAGCCTTAAAAGTGAACATGGTAGAAACTTAAGCCGTTGAATCGCTATTAACTCATGTTGTTGAACTTGTTTCAATGCTATTCTTCAATAAATTAAGGAGAATTTTATGTTTGGGAGATTTAAAGCCTGGAGTTAGTTTTTTTAACTCTGCCACCTCAACTACGTATTTTTTCCATATTCCAACAAGTGACCTACTGGAAGAACTTTCTGTGTATAAATCCAATTATTTTTTTGTATTTTACAAAATTATCGAACAATAATACATCGCCATCATAAATCATCAGATAATTTCTATCTGAACTTAAAATTGCTTATAAACACTATCATTCTAGTGTTCCGTAAAATAACTAAAAAGCATTACATCCCAGAAGATTGCAAATATCAGAAAAGTTGCCTTCTTTCTTTGTTACTTTAAATCGCATTTGCTCATCTTCACAACCCCTAAATATCAAGACAATATCCAGTAAAACTATTAAAACACAGTAAAATACAATCATTTTATGAAATCGATGAATTTAACTTTAAAAACTGGTAAAAAGCAAAAAGCAATGTAACTAAAACTTGCCTTATTTTCGAATAATTTTTAACAAAATATCAAACATATTTAAAAAATAAACAAAAATATGTATGAACGTACTAAATCTTAATTTTGAAACTTTATCTCTGAACATATCTTAATAGTATGTAATTAATCTTGGGGATTAATTAAAAATATTTAATTGAAATTCTTTTCTATTTGAATTAAAATCCACTTAAAATTATTAATTGGAACATCAAAAATAATTATATTTATCCACGCAACAATTACAAAGCCATTGATTTTTGGTTTTGGCATTTATATGAAGGTCTGTTAACCCTGCGTTGCATACTACACATTTTAAAGTTTTGAGAATCCTAAGAATCTTCAGCCCCCAAACCAGTATCGAAATTAGACATGAGGGGAATATTTCTGAAGACTTTTACTTTAATATTAACGTTAAATTTTTATTTGTCCAATTCCCAATCAGATTTTGCAAATTTATTAAATTCATTCAGTCCTTGCACATTTCATTATTTTCACACAATATCTTTGCACATGGTAAAAGACGACAAATTTTACAAAGCATTAGATGTTTTTCATCAGCTCCAGCTCACTTGCAAAATAGCAAATGAAATAACAGCTAAAAATTTAAGTATTTGGAGAACAGACCTAAGGTCTTTATCAGGAACTGCAAAGATTTCCGAATGTTCTGTGCAGATTGTGTTAACGGAAGGTCCTGGATTCGAATTAGCACGTAATTGGAGGATCGACGAAAGATTATTTCATCCAGGATTTGTATGGATCTTGCTCCCCGAGTATCTACCCACTCTGTCTTCAAAAGAACTTCGACAGCTTTCACATTACTTTGTCTCTGGAGTTGTCTTTCTTGGGATTGTAAATTACAACAGAACATTCATACTTTGTCCTAATCTTTGCAATGGCTTTCCATATCGTGAATTCTCAAACATCAAAGATATACGTAAATTGTGGAATAAATTTCATACTAACATGCAAAATGGTCTTGTGTACTCTACAAGGCTACTATCCTTGCCTCAACCCAGCGGAGATCCCCAAATTTGTCCCTTTTACAAAAATATCCAATCTACATTTCACGAGTCTCTTTGTACCGTTTTGTTAATTTCTCAGGTGTTAAATTTTACAATTGTGGATAGCAGCTTTTTAAAGCTACTGAAACGTCCGGAGACAAGAGTAATTACGAGATTTTCAATTATATTTGCGAAAACGCGTCCAAGCTATGACAGTCTACGATATCTCCCCCATGGAATGTCTAAGCACGAGTTTGGCTTCTTCATGGCATTTCGAGACATTGCAAAATTCGAAGCCCAGCAAAAGGCTGATGGTTTATTTAAACCCTTCAAAGTCTCTATTTGGGTGCTTCTACTCCTTTCAAATGCCTTTGTGGCGCTTACATTAGCATTGAATCATTACCACCGCCAACTCAGTGATTTTAATTGGAAAACAATTTTTAAAACCGTTAGGAATATTCAAGCTTCACTTGCTTTGATTCTTTTAGAACAGGAGCCAACATCTAAATTGGTAACAGAGATGGATGATTTTAAAATGATGGGAGTGTGGATGTTATGGAGTGTTCTTACTCTTGTTATTCCTCAATATTACCAAGCTAATTTCTTTTCCTTGTTGACCAACACCGTTGTTCCTGATATTCCCGCTTCACTCACCCAGCTAAACAAAATGGATATCACTTTTGGAACGTCGTCTTCTTGTTTAATGCATTCGAAATTGCATGTTTCATGTCTTTTAAATATTACACTGCCGTCCATTATCCAAAATGATTTACAAACCATTCAACTATATCAATCAATTCAGAAAAAGACAAAATGGTTTACCTCTCCTGAAAATGATTTTCCCCTGCGAATAGTAAAAAATTGGACGGGATTATTCCGCAACAGTTCTAAAAAGTACAGTAAAATTGATTTATCCAATCCGTTTACTATTATTGACAATACTGAACGAACCCTTGAGCCGGTAATGGCTCAGTTGTCTACATTTGGAAAGGATGTCTGGGTTTCTAAACCAGTTCAAGTAACACATTTAGATTTTTACGTGTATACTACCGTTGTAAGAAATTACTTTACCCCGTTTTTTGCTAAAGTTCTTGCTCAAATCGTGGAAAACGGAATAAATGGGAGGTGGATGGATTACAGGAAAAAATTATGGATTTACCGGAATGTGCAAGATTTGGATTGGAAACTAGGAGTTGACAATGATAGAACTTTACAAAACAAGTTTTTGAATTGTCTTGGAAACTGCAGGCTATCACAAAAGAGGAAGGAGTTGGAGCTATTTGAAGTTGTTTCAAAGGATGTGCAGATGATTATCATGGTTTATTTTCTCGTTGCCATTTCATTCGCAGTTTTATCGTTTTTAGCAGAGTTTGTTTATCATGAGCTGAGAAAACAAAAACATCCTTACACTCTTTGCGAAAAACTCCTACATAAAAATATAACAACTGTGGATGCTTTCCAATAATGTTGCAGAAAAGATGGAGGAGGATGTTTCACTGGATGAGCCGAAAGTTGATTCTCTTTCGTATTCTCCATCGGGAATAGAGGAAAAGGTCACTTTAAATTCTAAAGGAGGTGAAATCGGTTCAGAAATTGAAGCAAGGATTGAGCCAGAATTTTTTATGGCTGTGGATTTTGTGGCGATCACTTTGAAAGTCGAAATGATGTGGTTGAACATTTTGAAAATAATCGCAAAAAATTTAAATGTTTTAGCAATATTTGCATAAGAGTTTTGAAATTTTTATTTTGTTTTGTACTAACCTTGAAAAAGTTGAATAAATAAATGGCCATTACTTAAGTTCTAGGTAGTTTCTTACGACTTATTTTAAAATTAGTTTTTAACTATCTCGCTTTTTGAATTTGTAAAATGACGTCTTGATTACATCAGTACTGTTCCAAAAGGGGGCAACGCACCTTACAGATTCAACGTTACTGAAATTACTTAATTCCAGACTGGAGACAACCTGAAATCCTTGAATCTTGTAGGGGCTGGGATGCTCATGAATTGTCACTTTTCCCCCTATCCCTTCGCCTGAAGTGCAAACTTATTGAGTAATAATGCCTTAATTCAATTAACCGTTAATTTTATTTAAAATATTGACCTTGAATGAACTCTGTTGATTGGTTTTTGAATTCAAGCTCGAATCCCAGACTATTTGCAAAGAGAAAGCCAACCCCAGTGCAACGGAATCCGTTTTCATCTACCTTTTCCAGTCTTAAAAGATCACTTTCATTCACTTTCCTCCAGTCAGTATCTAAATTTAAAATTCCCTTAAAATTGAGTTAATAAATATGTCATTGGATTTAAATTTTACATTTGTGAAGGTTCAGAGCCGTAAAATATTGCCAATTCTTTTTAAAGCCATTGAAATTGCACTGCGCTACTCCATTCCAAGAAGTGTAGTGAAGATTTACGCAATCCTTAACTATCTTATCTGCAAACGGGTCACACTGCGTCCGTCTCGTGTCGGAATAAACAACTTGTCCAAGATGATCGCAAACATTTCCTTCCTCCAGACACCTTTTGTAATAGCTGCAGCTGATGTCATTCGGGCATCTCACCGACTTGGCCTCCACCTCCACTTCATCCTCTTTTTTAAAATCAGTCATGCAATGCATTTCGCTAAAATAATCATCAAAAAATATTTCCGGGAAGTTCCATTTCGAAATTCCAATCCATAACTGTAACGTTATTCCTTAAACAGCTCACTTTTCCTTTAAATATTTTATCCTCCTTATCAACCCGGTATATATTAACACCTTTTTGCGACGGTAAGGTTTTCATCCAATCAATACTGAGCTTTGTCGCAGCATCTCCTTCATATTTGAACTCGACGACATCATTTTTATTGTCAGAAGAACAAATTATAAACATGCCATGATCTGGAATCGTCAGGTTTTCTCCCACCGGGGGTTCGTAAAAAATATATTGACTTGGAGGAGAGACTTTTGCATTAATTTTAATTTCTGAGGAGCCTTGTCTGCAGAGATAAACTCCTTCTCCAAGGTGGGCAAGGTTATTCTGTCTGAATCCACGCCAAGGGTCGTAGACGACCCCTTCCACCTTCACTTCTTCCTCTCCGTTTAGTTTAAAAAGGGTCACCCGCTCTAGTGGGGCTGTTGTAGGACAAGGAATGAACCAGGGATCAACAATCTCGTTACTTTCGGGAGGTAGCAGCGTCCCCTTCCTATTTCCTTTGACGTACAAAGAGAAATAATCGAACTTTTCGATGCTTTTTAAACTTTCGCATTGAATACAAAGAGAGGCTGCTAATGAAGTCTCGTTCTCAGCGGTGTTGAAAAACGCCGAAAGTTTAATTGTAAATTTATCCGGGTTGAATGTTCTCTCAGGCTCAAGAATTTTCAAAACTGACACTGGATTCTAAAATTATCCCAACATTATTAAAATTTTCACAAAAATATTTTTAACATCGTCTTACAATTAATCCAGTAAAATCCCATTTGATTGGATATGACGCAGAGCAACTTGCGTGGAGGACTTCCCCCTTTTCGGAATAGAATCCCGGACCTGAGAATTTCGCCGGAAGGGGTACATTCCTCCATTTTGCTGTTGAATTCCTATCAATAGTTATCACTGGCTTTTCAGATCTGTTATTGGTTACTGCACTGCAATAGTTTAAAGTGAGTAGAATCAGCGTAATTTTCTTGAAATGTGCGGATTTATTTAAGTTCATTTTAGTTCAGAGAAAACAGGAGTTTGTTGTCTAGTTGAAGAATAAAGCTAAACTGAATCGGTCAAAGTGTCATAATTAAAATGGTGATGATCTTGATTGAAATGGTGAGGAAAACAAGTTTCTAAATAATATATAATAAGGTTGTGGTCTTACACTTATCTTACGCTGTAAAAATAGTTGAACCGAGTCCATTGCCTTGGCATTATCACCCTCTTCAAATAGTGAATAGAATGATACTGAAAAAATAAGGATTAATTGTCAAACCAAAGGATTAATCTTCATTACTGGCAAGTCTTATTAAAATGTCACTTTAGATTAGCTTTTTTCATTTTTATTAGCCAAAATAATTACTTTGGCTTTATGAAATCTCGTTTTGCTCGTTTTCAATTCATTTTAGAAAAACATTTTGTGGAATGGAAGATAATAAGGAAGTTCTCCTGAGAGTGACACAGGTCACGGGGCATCACAGGATTCCACCAGATTCAGTTCCATGCCTTCTTTAAAAAGAATAGAAGGAAGCTCACGTAACGGTAACTGAAAGAGAGGAGGAAGATGATCACGTGAACTTTGAATGATTTTTGTGTAAAAAAGGATTTCGTAAGAATTCTTTTAAATATTTAAAGAAAAAAGTCCAAACAATAAAATCTTTACAGTAAATTTTGACATGGACAGAATTCAATGTAAAACAATGCAATGCTAGGTACTTCAAGTAAAGAACAGCTTTAATATTAAGCCCTTTTCTTAAAAGCCAGAAAAAGTAAAAAACTAGTAAAAACTAAAAAGGATAATCTCCTCTGAAATAACCCTTTCATATTTTTAGAAATAAAATGCAGCATTTTGAAAGAACTTTGCATAAATTTTGTTTCTGTTCTCATTCCTATTTTTCAATTTAAAAAAATGTTTTTTCTTCAAGTAAACTTCTTCAGTTCGATTTAATATTTCAATAGACACTCATATAATTTTTAAATATGGAGGGAGTTAATTTTGGAGGGATGGAGGAAGACAAAATAGTTTTAGACACGAAGCACAGGTGTTTTGCTTGTCTTTCGCAATTAAATGATTCCAGATTGCAAAATATTCAAAAATTGTTTTCAACTTTGAATTTAAATTATTCCGAAATAATAAAAAAAGCTGGCGGCGTCCAAGTAGAAAGAATGATATCGGACGGTGTTGCAGCGGAATTAAAAGTGAAGCTTTGCAACTGTTGTGGAGGGAGTTTGGAGGAATTGTCTCGAGCTGAGGGGGACCTTTTGGAGGTTAAATCCAACATGGATAAAATATTCAATGATTTATTAACAGTGGATAAATCAAATACGCTGCAAACAATGCAAACTGCCCAATTGTATAGCTGGGCTTGCGGGGAAGTTGGAAAGGAGGAGAGTAACTTCAACCTAATTCGGGGAAGGTTTTGCAAGAAAATTGTCAACGCGTTGGAAGATGAGGAGAAGCTCCAGAATTTTTTAAAGGAGAAGCCTTCAAGTGTTTGGGGCTACTTTGTGGAAGCTTTTGTTTTAAATTTGAGAATGGAACTTAACGAGCAATGTAAGTAAAAATATTTTAATTAATTTTAATTAACATTTAATTAACCGATTGATTTTACAGGTAAAGCGGATTTGAACTTACATTCTGAAGCACAAGCAGTGCCCCCTCAGCCTGCCACGTCTACTCGTTCTCCATCCATTGGAGCTCCAGCAAAGTCGGCATCGCCTGTCCCATCGTCTTCAACTCCGAGGAATTCACTCCATTCCTTTCAGCAATCACCTTCTTCCTCGGCATCCGCCCCACATAAACTGCAAACCTTTGAAGCAACCGAGGTCAAAGGTGGCACCAAAAATCCAGGGTCAAGCTCGCCACCCGTGTTACATCTTCAATTAGCCCCATCGACTAGCTCTGACCCCTCAACAGAAAAACCAAAACGAGCTGCAAATGTAAAAGCCACTGGGAAAATGGCGGAGGTTATCGACGCTCTTAAAACTGACCAGAAAAAAAGTTCGAAAAATGGTTTTGTTTACAAACATCGACAGCATTTCCACGTCCACAGCGAGACGCACTTCACCTGTCGCCACTGCAAGGAAGAATTGACTGCGGGGAAGTCTGTGCGGGGCAAGTCATGGCATCATTTCTTCAGGTTGCATTTTAATGGACAGAAGGAAGAAACTCAGCGGAAACTGAAGAAAAAAACTACTCCCGCCAAGATAAAGCCCAAACCGGGCAAAAAGGGCCTCCCAAGGGGTGGGAAGAGAGGTTCGGCTTTTAAATACCGAGAACATTTTAACTGCAAAGGCATTTCCAGTTTTGATTGCAAACACTGTTCCAAAACCTATGTCGGGGAAGATGTTCGACAAGCTGCAAGGCTTCATTTTCTAAGAAAGCATTCTAATGAGAAAAATGAAGCCCGTCAAGGTCACTATGAAAAGCTCAGCTTCCCTACTAGGGCAGTACATCAATCTATGCCAGGTCGGGGGTGGAGTTCTCCACTAGGTTTTGTTTTTAAGGCTCAAGAACATTTCAACTTCCAAGGGAAAACCTTCTGTGTTTGTAAATACTGTCCACAAAGCTACTCCGGAGCTTATTGTGGGAACGCTGCCAGGCTTCACTTTTTAGGAAGGCATTATGAGGAGTGGAAGAATCAACTGCCAAGTTCCCACCAGAGAGATTCCCCGCAAGCTTCCACCAGCTCCCATTCCATTGCTCCACTTACTTCAAACATAAATGGAGGGGCTTCAGAGGAGGAGGTGAATGATGATTCTGATCCACTGGATGAACCGGAAGTTGATTCTCCATTGAGTACTGAACAAGAAAACACTTCAGCTTCATTGACACCGACACCCCAAGAAAGAAAAGGAATTGGTTCAGAAATTGAAGCAAGGTTTAATCTGAACAAGATTCGTCATGGTTGTGGAATGTGCGGAGAACACTTTGATAGTCAAAGTGATGCGGATAAGCATTTTGCAGATAAGCACATGAAATTCGAAAGATTTTTTAATTAATGTGATTATTTAACAGATTTAGTTTTGTGTTGTTAAAAGTTTACTGATTTTGGCTGTAAAGTTATATTTTTTAATGAAATAAAAAAAACAATAAAAATGTGCCAAAAATCATCGCAATAATTAATCTTTGCTTACTAAATATCCTTCAACTCATTTAGGCATAACGAATGATGATCAGATAAGTAAATCAGCAAAAAGATTAGAATCAATCAAGGATTTTGCATTTTTGCGTTGTTTTATTGATTTAGCACAGATAAAATTTGCAAACAATAAATAATAAAATACTTTTTCAAGTTTGAATACAAATGAGCTAGAAATTAAAATGACTGGGTTTGATTCAACATGCTTCGGAAGGCAGCGGCTATGTCAGCGATGCCAAAACCTGTAAAAAATTTAAAAAATTAAGATTAATTATTCAAATTTTTAACGGCGCGTATAAATTATGTTAATTATTAATTAAGCAATTAACTTTACCTGCAACGTTATTAGGCCACCTTTCAGCATTGTCCACTTCACATTGCGTAATGTCCGTGTTATTCCCAATGTTTGTATCGGCGGATGAGAAAAGATAACCCGTAACCTCAGAAAATGTCATATTTGGTCTCATTGCCTTCATTAGAGCGACAGCGCCTAAAAATTAAAACCAAAATTAATTTAATTACTTAATTAAATTTACATTTTTAAAGTTAATTAGCTAATTTTAATTTTGTACCTGCTACGTGAGGACAAGCCATCGAGGTTCCTGAGAGGACTTCGTAGTTATCATCGGCAAAAATATAAGCAGCGTTGATTCCCTCCCCAGGTGCGACAATGCTCGGCAACGGTCTTGTATTTCCAGAATTAGACCCTCTTGAGCTGAAGGTTGACACGTTGTCCGTAATATTAATAGAGCCAACTGCAAAACAATACATGAACGCCGTTAAAATCAAATAAATTTTTAATTAAATAAGTTTTTTTACCTGAGATGACCCCATCTTGGTCTGCAGGTGACCCGTGGGTGTTACACTGAGGTCCGGCATTTCCCAGGGCAAAAACGCCGATAATATTTGCCTCGTTCCAGGCCCTAATCACACCGTTGAAAAATGTAGTGTTTTGGCCGAGAGTCCATGAGTTTGAGACCACATGAGGAGCCGCTGAACAATTTGCATTTCCCCCAAAAACGTTAAAAGGACAAACGGACCATTCCCCGCACCAAAGGAGACTGTTTTGGGGGCAGCGGGCAAGTCCCGAACTGTCTAGGATGTCGCAGCCCCGACAAGCCATCCATTGTGCGCCTGGAGCCACACCTGTTCCGGTTTGTCCGCAGGCCGTCTAAAAATAAAAGTTACTTTTTCACAAACTTAATTACACTTTAATTGAACTTTTTTTAAGAAATTTTAAAAGGAAACTTGTCAATACCGAGGTACAATGAGTTCCGTGTCCTGAAAAACAAAAGTTTTTTAGAAAATCAATTAACGACGTTGAATATCATAAAAAAAGTTAATTTTCATTACCTGCTCTGTCAGTGGGCCAAATTGAGAATCTAATTGGGTCAAACTAAAACAAAAATATTAATTATAATTAATTTAATTATAAAAAATAAAGACAATTAAGATTTGCACACTTACCCAACCGTTATTTCGTAGCCCAACAAAGTTGTTAATCAAAGACTCATGCGTAAACCTGACGCCGGTGTCAATTACAGCAATTCTGCTACCATTCCCTTGCGTAGTCCCCCAAACCTCCGGCGCCCCAATCCTTTCCACGCCCCACTCAGTCTGACTGGGTCTTTGGGTAAGCGAAGGACTCGTAGGTTCTTGCAAAGTTATCACAACCTCAGCATCCACAAGATCTCACAGAAGGGAGCCCAGTTAAATAAGCAATTGTGGCTGGGGTGGCGTCCTTCACGTAAATCTGATTTGTTATCCAAAAAGACTTAGTTTCCACTCCGTATTCCTCCAGCCCTTCCAAAATGGGGCGGTGCCAGCGCCTCGTGGCAGTTTTTAAACTGTTTGTCATCGCTTGTAATTTTGCAGTTCGGGTGGAGTAAGTTCTCGAGTTTATTTCACCGTAGATATCGTCTAAGGATTCGGTTAGGGAGACCATTATATTTGAACGGGGGCGAGTCATTAGGTTTGGGCTTCCTAGTTTACTGCCTTGCCCAGAGGCAGAAATAAAAAGGGAGGACAGCGTTAAAATTACTTTGCACTTCATCTTGACACAGACAAGAATTAACTGATGGGATGTCATCCGCCTGCGTTTTGTTTTTATACGACTTCCGTTTTCAATGTCCAATTTGCCAAAAATGATAAAAATACTAGGCGAGACGACAAAACGGCAGGATGAACACATCTGGCTTATCATTAAGGTCCTTAGACCTGACTAGCCAACTAAACGCCAATAAAAATAATTTATTTAGAAAAAATATTCGCATTGTTTATAAATTAGATTTGAAGATGAGATGGAAAAATTAATTATTCAAGTTTATTCACTCGGAAAGAATGTTGCAGTTAAAGAACTTGCTTTGTTTGAAGAATATTCATGTAAAACATGAAAACACGTGTTGAACATTTCATTTTGTGATTAACAAAAATAGCAAGTTTTAACCTTTTATGCATGACTGGACACTGCTTAAAATGCTAAAAACGTACGTTTTTATGTAAAATTATGATTTATGCTAGATTTTAGATTTTGTTAGATTTGCATTACGTAACAATTAAAACCCTGATGATGAACTCGTTCATGTTGGTGATGAAGTTGAAGGAAGGATTGTTAAATGATCCAGACAGGTAAATATGTGAATAATTAATGAATTATCAATGAAATTATTTTTTATTAAAGGCTTCCTGCATATCTGGTATGCTAATTATAGATATGTTTAAAAAATTATGAATGATTAGGACTATTGATTAGGATAATGAGACTTGAGCAAAAGATTGATTTTTGATTAAATAGATTTATTGCTAATATTTTACTGCTGATGATTTACATTGCATTCTGCTATCTATGCAAAATCCAAAAGTTAAGAATCAGATGAAATATTTTGTGTGAAGTTGATTAGTTTTTAAATTGGTCAATGTCAAATAAAAAGATCCTCATTAAATTCGTAATAATTGCAAATATTTTTATCTAGCTTATTTGTCAGTAATTAGCACACGAAACTGTTTCAACGACGTTAATTTGTTTCAATTTGAAGAAGTATTTATTTTAAAGGTTTAAAATTTTGCTGAAATAATTTTATGAAAACGTTCCGGTGAATGAATGAAAATCCACTAACGCCCAAAAAATAAATCTGTGTGCTTTGCAGTGTTCATAATTTAGCATGTTATCATAGTTTATAATCTCAAGCCGTAGTCTTTGCAATAACTTAATTACTATTTAGCTTTAACGGCATCTAGCAAATCTAAATCAGTCAAGCAAAGCAACTAATTGAATACTTTACTGTTCTAGTTTATAGAATTTCATTGCTCATCATTCTTATAAAAATTGCTTTTAATGCATGTACTTACGCGTGAATTGTTTTAAAAAACGAAAACTTAGTTTTTTCTAAATTCACTGTAAAATAGTTGAAGGTCACTTAAAATTAGGTATGGTTAAGGCACAAACATAAATTTGATCTTTTACGAGATTACTTAAAACAAAGTTAGATTAACATTTAGAAACTTTTTTTTAACGCCATGATTTTTTGTCCAGGTAAAGTTTTAGAACTCTCGAAAAGGAAAAAAAATTAAGAAAAAACTGAATGAGTTATGCTCCGTAAGCAGTTAAAAAGAAGAACTTGGAATGATTTTAACTAGACATGGTTTAAACTTCAAGACGTACGGTTTAAAATTCTTGACGGACTTAAAATGAAACTTTTAATTTTAGTTTTATTTTCGACGTTTTTATCAATCAATGGACAAAATGTGAGAAAACTAGAAGACAGATCTCTCCTCCGCCGCAACAGTTCCATTATAGTAACCTTCTCCGAATCCCTAGACACTGTTTACGGCGAGCTATCCTCCAAAACTTATCGAAACAAAGCCACAAAACTCCGGGCAATTTCCCGTGGTTTGAAAACAATCACCCGCCGATGGCACCAACCCGCCCTCAGGGAACTTCGGAGGCTGCGGCTAGAAACAAAATCATTTTGGCTTACAAATCAAATCTTTGTGAGGAATGCAAGTCCGCAGATAATCTCCTACCTTTTGGAAATCCCTTCAGTGAAAAGTATCGAAGAAGAAAAAATTTTCGTTTTG
>JAANSO010002651.1:0-13014 GCA_036507315.1 Lepidocyrtus fimetarius
CAAGAAACCTCTTACCAGAAAATTTAATTAAATAGCCTTCAATTAAACACCCAAATTAACTTAGTTTTGGAATTCTTTCTTGCATAACTGAAGCACATACTCACTATTCACTTTTTAATTGAGTTCTTCTTTTCTAGTTAAAGTTTAATTGCAATTAAAAACTTTAATTATTCATTGTTTTGTGGCTGTCATAAAAATACACAAAAAATTAGTAAACAAACTCTGCAGTTTACTAAACTCTGGCTTTCTTCCTCCCGTCTGTGCATCCTTTTTTTAAATGCACTTTAATCCCCAAAATACACAAGTGAGCTCTCTTTCTGCTCCTCTCAATGTTTAAACATTGTATCCATCCCTATCCCCGTAACGTATTTTTGAAAAAGGTGCATCGAGGGATTTTTTAAATGTCAGTGTTAAATTTATAAAAATGACAATGACATTTTTGCTTTTGACTATTTTCAGTAGGCTAAATACTGATATTTTTGACAAATTGGCATGTCAAAGTTAAATCTCTAAATTGTGTAGCGTGTAGGTTCCTAGGCTTAAAACATATTCGCTCATGTAGTCCAGAAATAAAACAATGCATTGTAAATCTCACTAAACCCCAATAAATGGAAGAAGATGGCGGGCTTCACCCAAGTTTAAATTTTCCAGGAGCAGGCTATGTTTTGTTGTGTGCTTTTTGCCCTATACAAGATGATCCATTATATAATCCGTATATCCACGTCCACGCGCACTGACTATGGCACATCCTTTAAAATAGCACTTGAAAATAATTATTTTTAATTTTAATTAAATTAGTGATGATCATCCTGGCCCTACCTAGACTAGCGGTACCTTCGGAGAAGTAATTAATTTTAAAAGTTGTCCAGGTTTTTATAATTCCAGTTGAAGAAGGAAAAGAGGAGAGTTTTAACTTTTGAAGGTAAATAAATTTTAGTGCACTTACTTAGTGAGCTTGGACTCCATGTGAACTATTTTAATTAAATGTCCTTTTTGGAATCTGTAGATCACTTTTTACTTTCGGAACTGGAAATATTAACAGGAAGTTGAAGGAGTGGTAAAATCACCAGTAACAGTGGTAAAATGGGTGTTGGAATATCAAAATGTGATGCTGCACCTGACCCGACCATTCTACCTCCTCCACCCCCTCCACCAGAGAAGCTCTTCATCAGCATCGTCGGCTGGAGGTGGAACTTCAAGTGCCGGAGGAGGCGGGGACCAGCCTCCAGAAGATGGGAGGTTCAAAAATAATCCTGGACTTTATGAGGAGATTTCAAAAAAATGCAAAGGTAATAGATTAAATTATGAGAAGGCGAAGGTTGACTAGCGAGAAACCGTCAATGGGGAATTTTAAGTTACCAATTTAAGTAAAACCAGGCCTAATATACCATATTTATATGAATAATGTATTTTTAATATTGTTTTTGTAGACATATTTCCTCAACCGTTCGAAGGTGCCAAACTCGTGATAAATAAGTCATTAAACCAAGGTTTTCAGGTTTCTCACGCTCTAACAATGAGCTCTATCACTCCTTCCAGGTTATCGCTTCGGTTCAACGTACATTGGGAGCAAAATGCTGACACCAAGTGACCCTGCTCTAGTCCTATTTGGAGACACTGATCCTAGTGGAAACTTGAATGCTCAGGGCTTCTACTATTGGAATGATTTTGTCAAGACAAAGTTTGTTGTACAAGTCATGAACTCAAAATTTGCTGGAACACAGTTTGGGGTAGACTTTCGGGGAAAAGACTTTTCTGCTTCAGTCACACTCGCTAACCCTAACTTGTTCAATGAGACGGGTATAGGAATTGTTCAATATTTACAAGCATATTACACCTCGTCTCTGTATGGGAGCGGAGTTAATGTACCAATCATCGCCTCAAATTACTGGTGGAGCAGCTACAGTCCTTACTTGCTCAGGCAGATATACTAGTAAGTAGCCAAACCATTTACTCAAACTTAAGTTTTACATCATCAATCATCGCAATAATTTGATTTAACTAACTATATTTGTTTGTTTCTTTTTAGCTGATGAGTCAGTGTGGACAGGCTTCGCAGGGACAAACAACGTAGGACTCTGTTATTACCGTCGCCTCAGTGAAGAAATTCAATTAGGATTGGAGCTAGAGAACAGTTATACCCAGCAACAGTTCATGGCTGCGGTCGCTTACCAATATAGACCTGCCCAAAGCAAATTTTTCCATGAAAGCGATGATCGACAACAATTGGACTGTGACTGGTGTTCTAGAAAAGCGGCTTCTTCCTATGCCTTTCGCCCTCTCCTTGTGTGGCTCACTTAACCACGTTAAAAATCAATTCCGCTTAGGATGTGGGTTCTCCATAGGAGCTTAAACTTGGCTTAACTAAACAAATCTAGTGAAATTCTAATGAATTAATACTAAAAATAAGAAGATGAACTATTATAAAGCAAGAGAGAATAGCATTTAAATATTATGATTCGTACACGTACATCAGCAACAAATTTATTTTAAAGTTGTATTAATAATCACAAGAAAATTATTGTTATTCTCTTATATTATTATCAACTATGAAGTACCGTACGAATATAGTCAGAAGAACTCTTTGATTAATATACTTAATTCACACCATTGTTGTTATAAATGAGCATAAAAATAGTTATGATAACAAGAACCATTAGTGGTAAAAATATACTGTAATTGTTCAATGACTTTTTGCTCTTCTTCAACTGTTCTGTATAATGAGTGTAGTATGTATGTATGAGTGGTTTTTACAATGATTTTTAAGTGTAAAATAATGCAAAAAATAATTTTGGAGCAAGTAACAGAAAACAACGATTTAAAGGTTTGCTTGTATGAATTTTCTTTTTTGTAAGATCTCTTAAATCTAATTCTTCCAATCCAGAAAACAGGAGAATAAAAACTAATAATAGACAGAGTCAGTGGGAGACTGCTAGATTAAAAATAATGATATTTGTTGTATACAAAATTATGTCGTAGTCGTTTTTAGATACACAATTGTTGTCTCGTTTGACTATTATTTTTATTGTAGCTTTAGTTTTGATTCAAAATTGAGATGAGACAGAGGTAATACTTTATTTAATCATTAAAAAATAATAATAGACAGAGTCAGTGGGAGACTGCTAGATTAAAAATAATGATATTTGTTGTATACAAAATTATGTCGTAGTCGTTTTTAGATACAATTGTTGTCTCGTTTGACTATTATTTTTATTGTAGCTTTAGTTTTGATTCAAAATTGAGATGAGACAGAGGTAATACTTTATTTAATCATTAAAAAATAATAACCAAAAAGTAGACTACGACGAGTGAAACATAAAAATGAGGTGTATATACTGCAAGAAGAATGTTTCATAGAGAGAACAATATTTACAGAAAATGTAAAAACTTAATAAAAACATAAAAATTTTGAAATTGAGTCCAGCAGCAGCAGGTCGTATTATTCTTGTCATAATTATTTATAAATTTAACAATATCATTTGCTCACTTGCAAATTACTATGTTTTTGTTTTTCTGATATCCCATTTCACTTCATTCTATCCTTATGCTTTTTCGAATCTGAGGAAGAGGACTTTGGGCGGTGATGGTGGTGATGATGATGGTGGTGGGAATGGCCGGATGAAGATTTTTTACTGTGTCCTGGTTTGTCTTTATTTGATTTCCCACTTAGGTAAGGGTGTGGTTCTGAAATAAGAGAAAAGATATGGCCAATGAATAAATAAAGGTTTTATTCCGATTCCATAGAAAGTAAAATGATAACAAAGAAAGAAAACTTATTTGCAAGACAAAAAAAGCTTACCATCGGTAGGATTAGTAAGGTGAACGTCATGATGTCTCGTCTTCTTTCTTTTATTTTCTTTTCCATGATGTTCTGAAGAATGCTTTTCGGAATCATCTATATCTTCTATAACATCAGGGGCAATAGGCAAAAACATTAGAAAATCATGGTCATCTCCTTCATCTGAACTAACGTAAGCAGTTATGGGATCAACTGAGATGACATCAACCTCCAAATCATCATCAATGGCGTCACCCTTTTCTTCAACTATTTTGTCCTTGTCCTCATCTTCTAAGTCGAATTCGGACTCCCTTTCTTCATATTCCACGTTTTCATCCAATTCCTTGAAATCAGGAGCAAATGCAGACCAATTTTCAACTTGATTTTGCGCCCAGATTGACACCACACCAGAGCTTATAGAGGCAACGATGGGGCGCATTGGATGCCAAACAACGTCCAACAATAATTCTCCTTTTGTTCCATGCAAAATTTTAACAAGGTTACCGACACTCTTTTCCCAAATATAAAAGAGCATGTTGACGAGAGCTTCCTGCACAGATATATTCTCCGTCT
Organism: Lepidocyrtus fimetarius; assembly: GCA_036507315.1. Classification (NCBI taxonomy): domain Eukaryota; kingdom Metazoa; phylum Arthropoda; class Collembola; order Entomobryomorpha; family Entomobryidae; genus Lepidocyrtus; species Lepidocyrtus fimetarius. Next base: position 4,352 of record JAANSO010002651.1, read on the forward strand.
CCAGAAAAACAACATTTTTTCCACATGGTTTTGTTAACTAAATCTTGAAGCTTTTGTACAGGTTCTGGATCACCTTCAATGCCTGCTTCTATAACATCTTCACAATTGTACACCCGAATGATCCTATCTGCAGAGTTCAGAAGGAAACACTCTCCTCTTCGCGCGAACTCGATCGACTTCACAGCAGTTGTTGAGGTAGCTCCCTGACCTATACGAAAGCTTGCCTTATGTATAATCGTGTTGTCCGCTTCAATTGTAAATGCCGAAACCTTTCCTTTCGAGTTTCCAGTGTAAACTGAGTCCCCTCTCCTGTCAAACGAAGCCACAATGTTTAGATCATTATCATCCTCCACAGGTATTGCAACGTGATCTCCCTCGACGGTTACAATTATTGCTGCATGGCGAAGAGGACAGACGAGAAATCTAGTTGAATCCCTTGGATTAAACTGAACTTTGAGAACTGGTGAGGGAAACCGAAAACGATTTTCACAATCCCCAGTCATCACATCCAGAATTGTAACGGTATTATCTGTTGAAGCAGTGAGGATTTTCTTTCCGTTCCGAGACCAAGATAAGGAACAGACAGGATGTGAATGAGCTGTGATAACCTTTGCTATACCACGAGTCATAAAATCCCAGACTACAACACGTCCATCATTACATCCAACTGCCAAGAGTGTTCCGATCTTGTTGTAGGATGCTGTGACTGCCACAGAAATACAATCCAGAACTCCATCCGGTTCCTCTGGATAATTCTGACAAAAGGATTCTGAAATACATGCCGAATAGAATAAAAGTTAATTATTAGAATGCCTCATTTCTTAAAGTATCCGAATAACAGTAAATGAACTCTTAATTTGATTTATCATGTTTGAATTTAAAAAAAAGCTTACCTAACAGCTCCAGGTTCATCATCTTAAGGCCGGTTGGTTATAAAGATTATTTCAAACCTTTAACTGTTTTCCCTGTTAAAAAAAGTTAATTATTTATGATTAACTTTAATGGCTTGCTTAATTAAAAATGTCAGCCGTTTAAAATGAAAAAGACATAGATAAGCTTTTACCGGAAGTGATAACCACCAGCAATTCACGTTTATATCACTGATTTAATTAATAACTCGCCAATTAAATAAACCTTATCATTTAACAATCTTTCAAGATATTCACAATTAAATTGTAAACAATTTATTCTGGACATGAAGTTTTGTTTTTGTTATGCAAATCCAAACCAAACTGAACTTTGGTAGCCAAGTTTAAGCCCCGCTTTGGTTCGGGGCACAGTAAGAAGTAAAATCAAATGCACAAGAAGGGTTTGCAAAAAAAGAACAAAGCCTCGCATCCCATCCACTGCACTGACAAAAGCTGCTGCAAAAGTGAAAGCCATTAAATATTATGTAATTTAGATTTAATTTTAGTTTAATTCAATTAAACTAGAGAAGAAACCGGAAGTGCTAGCTAATGCTATTTATTTATTACAGGTGTATAATATTATGCTATATTATGACTGGTTCAAAAAAACTTTCAAACGCTTCAAACTTTCATAGATATAAAACAAAATGGATTATTTTTAGTTTGATTTTACCTGAAAACAAATTAAATTAAAGAAAAACTTGCAAAAAGTAGTTATCGGTATTAGCAAGTCATTAAAAATATTAAACTTGTGGGTAAAAAAGTAGCAAAAATTAACCGCCTCCAATGGGGCTCGAACCCAGGACCTTTGGATTAAAAGTCCAACGCTCTACCGACTGAGCTATGGAGGCTGTTGTTGTAAAGTTGAGTGAGATTTGCCCTACTCACAGCTACCGGCTCTTGCTCGTTCATCCTCCGCTTCACATAAAATCAAGGACAAAGAAGCTGTCCCAGTCTTTTCTATGCGCTTTTGAATGACTCATTTTTCACTCAACTTTGCATGGAATTTCAGCGTTTTATCCAATTTGCATGCTAAAATCAACCTAAAAACATGTCATAACATATTTCACAGGATTTCTCTCTTCAAAAAGTCCCAAAAAAGCGTGGGGATTTGTTTCAATTTGCCCCGAGTCTTCTTATCTCAATTGATAATTAAATTTCCATCATTTTCATTCATATCCTTATCCAGTCATCTACAGTCTTATAGAGAGGGAAATTGTCCAAAAGCTGAAGAAATGATCCCTCCTTGGAATGCATGCATTAGAGCACACTCTCCCTCCATAACTGATGGTGATAATGATAAATTATGATAAACATCAACTACACTACTTAAAATATTGGCATTTTTAACCATTTTTGCAGACATTTCGCAAGGCAAGGACAGCATGTGCTGACTCACACGTTGCCCCAGTCCCAGTCAGTAAAACATAAGAAATTGACTTACTAAAAGCATTTTTTGCCTATTTTTAACCCGCAATTCTTCGTCATCCCTCTCGGCTCTCTGTCTATTTCTGCTGAAAGGAAACGGAGAGAGGGATTAAATCAATTCTTTTAAAAGTTTGTTTTTGCTATTTTTAAATAATTAATTTTTAATTAGAGACACCTCCATTAAAGTATTGAGTGGTTTGTTTTGAGTGGTTTGCAAATGTGTTTTTAAGTTAATTATTTTCGAACAATTGAACGCTAACTGGACAGTACAGGAGCAGACAGGTGATATTTTAAATATTAATTATTTTAATGAAGTAATTAATCCTTGTTTTTGTAATCAGTTTTCTTAAATGTTATTAATCATTATTTGCAGAATCCGCTTGAAACCGGAACTTGTAAGTTACTTGTGGACTTAGCACATTACGAAAGGAAAGGAGAACAAAAGAAGGATGGCGGAGTTGAGTATGGTTGTAGCGGAAGTGGGGGAGGGGCAATATCTAGTGGACAACATAAACGATTTGGGAACACGATTCAAACTGATTACCGATTCTCTAACAAGGAGGGCCAACGATATCACGGAGGTGGGTGTTTTACGAAACAAGGTTACTACGTTGGAGGAGGAGCTGAAAGTCAGCAGGTTGAATGAACTGGAGCAGAGTGAAATCATAGCTTCACTTCGTCGAGAATTGGATGCTGAAAAAGGGTTGAGGAAGAATGCAGACCTCCAGGTCGAGATTAAGGAAGCGAAAAAGGAAATTGAGGATTTGGAGATGACTGAAGATAATTTGATGATTGGAGAACCCACAGATTCAGATGCTTCAAAGGAGGAAATTGTTTCAGGAAGTAACGACTTAACTAATACTAATGAAAATGCGGACGTAGCTGAGAGTTCAGATTCTACGAATCCTTCGGGATCCGCACGAACTCGTACTTACTTGTACAAATGTTTCTATTGTGCAAATTCTTTTACAGATATTGAAAAAAGAAATGCCCATGAAAAGATTTATCATCAAGTGGAAGAAGTAACAAACGAGAAAGACGAAGAAATGCCGCAGAATGAAAATCCTTTTTACCAACCAGAGCCGGTAGCTAATACTAATCTTTGCACTACCATCGCCATAATATCTCCTTTTCCCTTTCGCTTTCCACGAATGTCACCAGACCATTCTTCTAATAAGCAAGATATGAGCAAGATCAATGGTTCGAATAAGGCTGTGTCGATGAATTCTCCATCTACAAGCACAAACGTACGAAAGTCTAACTGGAGTCCAAGCACAAATCAAGAGATGAATCAGATGAACCTTAGATCTTCTGTAGCAGCATCATCATCATCTCATTGTCTCAGATCCACAGTCAAGACGCCGCAGATGAAGATTCAAGTCAACAAGGCGTCCCAGAGAATGGCTCAGATGAAGGCATCCCAGAGAAAGACTCAGATCAAGGGGTTCCAGAGAAAGATTCAGATTAAGCCGTCCCAGAGTCAGAGAACGACTCAGATCAAGACATCCCGGCCCCTGACAAAGGCCAAGGCGACCCAGAAGAAAGACAAAGTCACCAGCTTGTCAATTCCACTACGTGACTCGTATTTGTGCCAATTCTGCAAGCAAAAATTTAGCACCAAGAAAGGGTTGTATGAGCATTTTCCGGCATTTCACCCAACTGAAAGGCCATTCAAGTGTCCAGATTGTTTAAAAACTTTTAAATACATCACGAACATGTACTTTCATAAGAGAACTGAGCACAAGGCATTGTAGAACGACCATAACGTCTGCTTGAAATGCTGAGTATCGTTTATTATTTTTAGGTTTTACTTACTTTAATCTTGTTAAATTGAAAGATTTCTAATGCAGTTTCTTATTATTAAATGTACAATTAATTACACGTGCAAGTCATTAAGTGTTAGTTCAATTCGATAAATGGATATTATTGTTGCATTTGGTTCGAATGAATGTAGTGTAAGTCATTTTTACTTTTATGATTATTTCTACAAAAATTGGATTTGAATTACATATTTGTAAACGTGTTGAATAAAGTTTGTTTATTCTGAGATAAAATAGATTATGCTTATACTGATATATTCATTTTGTTGTTATTAATCAGTCAGTAGGTATTATTAATCAACAGAAACATCATACCTATTTTACAATACTATACTCATTCATATATTAAAGCTATTTAAAAATCATAAGTTTAATAAATATTAATAATCAGCTCAAACTAGTAAATAATTTAGTTGTTCCACAAGCTACTGAGCAAATGCTGATCCAAATGAGCTTCCCAATCCTCTACCGGAAGAACGATGAAAGGGCACTTGGAGCAAGCCAGGACTAAATGGATTTGCCTGTAAAGAGAAAAATTGAGATTGATTGACACTTTAAATGCTCGAAAATTAACTATTTCAAAAAAATATATAAATTCTCGCTGTTACATGTTCTTCTCAACATCGTAATCTTGATCATGAGCTTTCTCCTTGTGAATATAACGCTCTTCTTCGTTGAAATACCTGAATCCGACCCTTTCTTCACATTGTTTACAACTATAAGCTGCTTTCACTGTTGCCGCATCCGTTAATTCTTTGACAAATTCAAATGATAAATCATCCAAACTGATATGCCGTTTAACTGAGTTTCCAGCAGTGGGTAAAGACGGTATTTTAAAAGTGTCACCAGCCGCGCCACCATTTTGCTTTATTGAATCATCCTTTGGTAAATCTTCAAGGTTCATTTGCTTTTCTTCTTGTGGGGGTTCGGAAACCACATCCAACTCCATTTCAGTTCCAGAGTCATCCATCCTAGCTCCGCCAACTCTATTAAATAAGTAATAGCAAAGTTATTTAAAAAATCAAAACAAGAACCAGATCCAAATCAGTTATGCAAAACTGGCCAGTAAAATTAGTTCAAGGTCAATTCAGAAATTATGTTCCGTATTTTAGAAACTTACCCAAAGGAAGAAAAGATGTTAAATTCTAGTTTAAATTGGTTATTTAATTTTAACTGAACACTTTCGCTAATTAAAGTTTTGCAAAGTCATTGATTTTGGCATGCAACAAAAACAGCAGATGTTCAATTTCTAGTTCGTGTGATATGATGAAATAGCTTTTTTGACAAGAGCTTCAAACCTCAGCTCCGGTGCATCAATTCTTAAGGAATACCTTATTCCAAGTCCAATCTTTGTTCATACCTGGATAGCGTCCTGTCTTTATGCGAATCCTCAGATCTGATTTAAAATCAACTTTAAAACTAATTAATTTATGTAACAGGCAATTATGAATGATTTGTCGTAAATAGATTGTTGTCTGTATTTAATTGCGTTTTTGAAGCATCATTTAATTTAATTACATCAATAATATGCCATATCTAGGGGTAATATGATTCAAAAGGGACAGAACTAAAAGTGATCTGTATTCTGTATGTCTTATGACTGACAAATATTTGCGATAGGACAATCTCCACAAATCTAATTGTTCCTTCATGATTTTTTATTAAGGAAGTATAATTTAATTGATAAGGATAATTGAATAAGGATTATTTTCGTATTTTCAGGAAAAAGCAGAGCTTTTATTTTATTTATATCACAGTCATGTTTGAGTAATTCATAAGAAGAAGTAAATAAGAAAGCAAGAACTGAATAAGAAGTATGCGGAACAAAAGTAAATATATTAAAAATCAGATCTTGTTTAATTTAAGTTATTACTAATTTCTTGTCTCTTAATTATCCACTTCTCTTATAATAGTTCCTCCATAGCGAGCACTCCTCTGGTTTCTATCCAACTGCTCGTCCATTAGTTTTTGGACTTCTTCTGGTCCCACAAAAGACTTTATACTTTTCCGAGTGTCCTCTTGCATAATGGGCTTCAGAATCTCTAATACCAGTGCAAATGATTGTGGCACTAAATGCAGATCCAGCCAAACATTAGGTTAAAATTCCAAAAAATGTCAATTTTAATTACAACTGCAAACTTACTGTGGAGCAAATTCAGGCTTCCAAACGTTCTTGGATAATATTTCTCAAAAGCTGTGGTAATTTGAAGATAAATTGGAACACCTTGAATATTTACAATAAAATGCTAAAGTTCTTAACTACACAGGTAAGAATACTAATTATTTAAACATAGTAAGTAAATTGCTTTTACATCGGGGACAGCCATGCTGAAAGAGGTTAAAGTTTTCCAACTCCAACATGAGAACACCTCTTGAGACCTGCTTCCCTTCAGCACGAGCATCGTACAGCCTCCTGTGATTCATTTCACAAAGTTTTGACAAGAGCCGACCAATTCTTCTCGATTTTCCAGTCAGCATTCCAGTCCTAACCGGCCAATCAGTTAGCCAAACCTCGTTCACTATATTCAAAGCATTAAAATAATTGTTTAACTGGTTCAAAAACGAAAATAATAGTTAATTCTAATGGAAAGATGATATTAAATACCCGGCCTTCCATATTTATCAACCGTGTTTTGATAAACCGGATACTCCTTCTCCATATCTGACCAGTCTTCCTTGTCAACTTCATCCATTTTCTCTCTGATTCTCCAATTTAAGTTCTATAAAATTAACGATAATTGATACAAAATAATGTAAGCAGTTACGAAGCTTTTGGCTTTTTGTAGGCATTAACTTACATCATCAAACAATTTCTCTGCGTCTCTCACATTTAGTCTATTTGCTATGATTTCAAAATAAACAAAATTCGCTTCTTTAGAGACATTTAAAGCTGCATCATTAAAATTTAAAGAAACTTTAATGTTTAATTTCTTTGAAGATATTTCCCACGTAACCTCTTAGCAAATTCACGAGATATAAATCATCATTCACGTATTTATTCACGTATTCCGACTTTGTAGGAAGTTTAGCTTCAATTATTAGCCTAAACTGAAGGTAACATTCGTAAAATAATGCTTTAGGATTTTATAAGTGTGTAGTAAAATGTTAGCAACTACTATACTGTATTGTAATACCTCTTTTAGAGCCAAAAGTTCCTTTGGAGTGAGAGTAACGTCCGATTCATATTTTGGATTCGGTGCTTTCGCAAACTCAATAAGAGCCAAAGAAATCAGAACTAGATTAATAAATGTTTTCATTTTGAAAACCAATTTTTCTCAAAACTGAAGAAATTGGTTTAATCAAAATATTGTTTTCGGTTAGCTTTTCTTGAATTTTTCTTTTGCGTGCAATTGATTTTTCATAAAGATTAAATATAATCATCATCTTAATTTCCTTTTATATATGGAAGAAATAAAACAAAAAAAGATATTTTTATCGATTTACATGACAAGAATTGTCTCTGTCGATATCGCAATCCAATGATCCCCAGGTTCATATTTTTCGTGTACTAAACGAAATATACTGCCTCAAGCTTCTTCTTGTCCATCAGGTTTTTATGACGTAACTCCATAATATTTACATTTTATCCGTTCCATTGTTTAAGTTCAAGGGTAGCAACCAGTGCAGACTGCTGACATTCATGTGATGGATGACTGGCGGTGGCGGAGATGGCCACAATGACGCATGAACGGAGGGGGACACGCGTTTTTTCATTCTTCAAACTGGTTTAAAGACCATGATTGTTGTTAAAAATAAAATTTTGTTTCTCGGTTATATAATGCAGAATCAAACGTATAAAACTAAAGCCATCGTGTTAATTCAAACCGTGCCGTGTGAGAAGATTAAGGAAACTGCAAAATCATGCTTTGGAAATCTGCAATGCAGTGCATAATGTGAATGGGTTTTTATTTAAATGTTTTTAACTGGATTGCAGAATACGCTACTGGTCAGCTTTGTTGAGCTCAATAAAACGATAACATTCGTTTTTTTGCATGTAGATATATTAAATTAACTATTCTTTCCTGTTAGGCTGATTATTTATTTCATGAGGATAATAATAACGAACTGTTACCAAAACGCAATGAAAGTCATTAGTATCGTATCAATATATATCTTGGATATATTTTTTCTAAAGCTTGATTTTCGCAATAATATGCAAAAAGGGAGTTTTTATTGTAAAAGGAAAAATCAGAACTAATTTACTATTTTTATATAATATTAATGACTAGTTCTTGACACTTCTTCCGTTTATAAATGGAAAGGAAATGCATAATATGTATATCTTTTATAAAAAATTAACTTTAGATGAAGGCTACTATTTGACCTGAAACTCATCTTACTAAAATTGTACCTAACATGGTTTATTCTTGGATCAAAAATGTAAAACAATGCACGATGTTATTATAATTTAGCAGTTCTTCTAGGCCTTCCAATGTGCATATTATTATTAAATCAGTCAAGTCTGATCTGGAGGTAGGCATTGACCTTATCACTGTAACCAATCTGC
>JAANSO010002652.1:0-13014 GCA_036507315.1 Lepidocyrtus fimetarius
GAATAGCCATGAACCCACTACAATTCTTTCATTCTTTCTCAACCTTCATCTGACTAGACTAGCAAAATAGTTAAATTTTCATAACAAAAAGTACTCACTCATCATAAATTCTATTTAGTACATTTCATGTACCAATATTTACATAACATGGATTATTATGCACGCTTTCATCATCATCATCTCTGTAGCAGTAAAACTTTTTTTGCCAAGTTAAAAATTGTTTCACTTCCTCATTGTCTCGATCATCATACTATTCATACTCTAGTCATTTCAATACTAAAATCTTTATTATGGAATGGCACAGTCATCGCAAACAACGGCAGGGGTAGCAATGATGATAATTATAATAACGATCATGCTTTAAATATGATTTTCGTTTTAAATATTCCCAAGAATAAAGATTTTATTTAGGTATTTACTGTTTATGTACCTCTGTGATTTCAGAAATGCTTTTCCTCATCCAGTGACAATAAAGTTTAATTTAATTTATCCCTAATAAAATATTTATCATCTGAAAGTAATAAAAATACCATTTAAATCAATCCATAGATGGATCTCTGGTTTTCTGATAAAATCTAAACCAGGAAAACAAACATTAAAACGTTTGCCGATTAAACGCCTCCTTATTTAAATATTTTCTACAAAATGAAAGCAGTCCATAGTCATGCAAATACATGAAAGCATGGATTTTACTAGTTTTTGCCAATTTTGCTATTTTTGCAAGTCTCCCAATCTATTATAATAACATACTTGTTTCAACACACAGGTGGGAGTTGAATCCATTTTCTAATCACAAATCATGGTCACCTTATCAGCCCAAGCTGTTAATATCATGACAAACAAAAGTTGTTATCAACATCGTCTGATCAGCCATAGATGGATCCAATGCCCGATAACAAGTCAAGGATAAATACGAGAAGCTTCAGAAGGATAATCAGCCCAAGCTGTTAATATCATGACAAACAAAACTTGTTATCAACATCGTCTGATCAGCCATAGATGGATCCAATGCCCGATAACAAGTCAAGGATAAATACGAGAAGCTTCAGAAGGATTGCATCATATTAAATAATGCATGGTTTTGCAGCCTACACAATCTTTTTTAAATTAAATTAAATAACCAATGATCAGGTTGCAATAATTCGATAGCTATTTTGCTTGAAACCATTAAATCAAGTTGGGGTTCCAAAAAATCTATTTCTATTCCTTATGTTCCTAATTAATTAACTATAAATTTGAATAGAAAATGCAAAAATCCCTTTGCAATTCCCTGGTTTGCATACGGAATAAACTTTTACTTCCACTTCCATTCAAACTTGTAAAAAATCTGCTTAAACACGAAATGGAAGAAAAACAGTTACAATGCTCTTTCACAGAAGTGAAAACCAGATCAGAAAAATGCAAACCTCCACTTAAAAAATCCTTTGTTGCCAGTAGGATCAACCCAACCCGCTTAGCTTTTTACTCTGTGCAAAGTAATAATTTCTAACACTATTCTTTGGCCATCCATCATTCTCTTTCCCGTTCCGAATAAAAAAGAAGACAAAAAATGTTCTTACAGTAAGCAAGTACCTGAAAAACGTACCAGTCTTAGCAATAAATTGCATTAAAACCCGTTATATAGAAAAAGATAATGCGAAANATTAAAACCCGTTACATAGAAAAAGATAATGCAAAAATGCTTCTTTATATTCCAATCATATTCACTGGTCAATTACATTGTTTGGAAAAGTTTATAACGGACAATTTCAAAGTATTTAAAATGCTCATTCTCCAAGTAATACTTTATTAATGTTTTAAATTCTTTTATTCCTATCATTACGAGTTCATCTTTTCATCATAGACAATCCGAGTTTAAAATCCCACATGACAGTTCTCTCTTCCTTGTGAATACGGACCCCATGCTTCTTATTTCCCTTTCGCTCTACCTGCTCTTTCTAGTAATAAAACGAGAAAATCCAGTGTGACTTTTTCTTCCAATCTACATACAATCCCACACCATTTACCAGCAGTATAGTAATTCCTAAAGAAATATACCGTTATCATCGTATACACAACAAGAAAATTGTAAGATATCTGCAGGATTCGCCATTATCATCCACTCGATTCAAAAGAGAACGGCAACATCAACTTCATCATCATCAACTTTTATATCAAGAGAGCAAAACCCAACTACAAGGAAACTGCGTATAAGACTTGATTCTTGTTATGCATCGTTTACTTCACTCACTCAGTTATACATAAACATAACACAGAAAGGATTTTAGTTATAAACGTTTACTAAACAAAGTTCGCCTTTTGCATCACACTACGAGAATTATTCATAAGAAACGGTACCAACCTTCAAATGTTTTGTAGAACCACACACAACCCTTTTTGTGACTCAATCTGAGCTAAATCAGCATTGAGCAGTACTTAACTATTAAGGACATAACGTCTTTGGCTGTGATTTGCTAAATATCTTCAAATGAAAGCAAACGTAAGTGAGAGCCGGATAATTCTTACGATATATTAAAAATTCAAAGTAGATTTTTGTGTTTCACTACGGGACTTTCGCAATTGCAATGTAATCATTAAGAACATAAAAATCTTCTCCCTATGGCTGTGCTAGAGCTGAAAGGGTTTAAATGAAAAATCGAAAGGATTAGTTACAACTCTATTGTTACTGAACGTACCTTATTGTGATTTTGCTTGTCATCATAAGTACATTTTGCATTACACGTATGGCTTCACCAATGTGGACAGCATTCAATGCAATACAAGTAGCTGTCAACATGACATTGCTTAAAAAGTAGCTCATGATGATATGTTATTCTTATCCTTGAGTTTACAGCGGCTGCATTTTCTTATCAAACAAACCAAAATATCTGCCTTTTGTTGATAATAGTAATTAGCAATGTTTAGTAAACTTTTCCAGGACGCGTAATAATGAATGTTTAAGAAAATGTGCCAAAGAATTGTTTAATATTTTGGGAGTGGAAAGAATTTTAAATTCCATAATGATACTGATAAAGAACCCTTCCGGTTTCCTATGCATTTTAAAATACTTTAAGCTCATTTAAGAACCTTTTAAAACTTCCTGGACTCTATCTAATAGAAAAGGAAACAGATTATCACAGTAGCCTCTTACAAGTAGCTGTCAGCCTTAATTCTGCCATAAATTTAGATTCTGGAATTTCCAAAAAATGCTTCCTTTCTTTGATAAAAATTTTAAAAAGCACAATAAATACTTTTAACCACACTTTCCCTTAAAAATTCCTAGACTTAACAGATAAAGCCTTAAAGGAATGTCAGCTCCAAATGGTTTGAAGTTTGTGTTAAATACTTTCAATATTCTTTGTCGTCAGTATCCACATCATCATCTATTGACAAAATATCAGTTGATTTACAGCACACTTGTCTAAAAAGCAATACTGTTATCTTTCCCTGCAAGAAAACTACAAAAGTCACTCTTTGGGATCTTTATTGTGTGGATTTTTTGGATTCTATTTCAGTATTTTATTTTTGTTTTCCTCTTTCCCATTCAAAGTATTTTACAACAAAAAGGCAGATGTTTTCCCTCAAGTGCTATTAGAATTATTACTACTTATAAGATTTCATTTGCACAGGATTTTAACTAGAAGGGAGTAACATTAAAAACATACAATCCACCTGGGCAAATCATGCTGCACAAGTGGATACCTTTGAAACCTTGCCTGAGCTGCTTTTAAAAGTGCTATTAGAATTATTACTACTTATAAGATTTCATTTGCACAGGATTTTAACTAGAAGGGAGTAACATTAAAAATATACAATCCACCTGGGCAAATCATGCTGCACAAGTGGATACCTTTGAAACCTTGCCTGAGCTGCTTTTATGACTACCTGTGCATACCTCAATACATTTCAGGTAGCAAACACGATAACGAAAGCAGATGCTCTTCGTCCTTCTATTTTGGCATAATAGCTTGAAATTTTCCTATAATTTTGAAGAGATTCCATCAACAGAATTTTTCATAAAAATTATTCAAATCTTTAAGAATACGTCTGACGCTTTCCCATTCTTATACTCCAGGTGCAAAGATTTTTATTTAAGGAAATCTTATTTTTAATCCTATTTTTTATAATTGTTTATTTTGTAAACTTTGTACTGCATTTGATAAGTTCTCCAAAAAACGAGACATGTTTTTATGAGGAAAAGCTATGAACAAGCTTTCCGTACATTACAGGAAAAATGGATTTGTGGAAACGGTTCGTTGAGTTCCAGGGTCATTGACGTTTTCAACATGCTCTTCTGCTAAAACCCTGCAAGCACACGAGAAGTCGGTGAATGCTGCGTGGAGAATGGAACATTTGTCCACTAGAACCAGTACAAACAGCACTGCCACCCTATCATACGAAAACTTTTCTCTATGCAAGTAAAACATTGCAATTAGTATTTTCAGAATAAATATATACCAGTCATTTTCTCTTAAATTAGAGGATTGTTCTCGGATATATACATCTACCTGTGAAACTGTCCAGTGAGTTCACTTCACAGCTTGATATCGGCTTGACACAACAATTCCATCTAAATACTTGTGGCTGTAATAGCTGGAGCAAACCTAACTAAATCCCACCAAATTACTTATTCAAATGAAATACCTAAATGGAATGAAAAGCTCGCACGAATTTGTACAACTGTTGCATACACAATCAGCAACATTAGCTCTTTCATTATTACTGCAATAATATAGAACAAACTTATGAAGGGAGGGTGATAGCGCATATTGACGGGTTCCTTGACCATAGCCAGCAACAATTAGTTCACCGACAACCATCCGCCCACATCTCTTTACTCAAACTTCAAAAAACTCCATTTTAAAATAAATCAAATCGTTACTCCCGCTTTTTCATGAACAAATTGCAAATCTCAATAAAAAACAACTTAATGAAATTATTGCTTTCAAGTAGCATCATAATATGCACAACATTTCATAAGAGAAACGTGTCTAGCTGGTGTCGCTTGTTGCATGTTAAAGGGTTTGTGAGAGCGCATACAAAAACATTAAAAAACTTTTACTTCAGAAATGCATGATGCGGTTCTCTCAGCTTTTATGATGATAGAGAGAAAATCTTGAAACTGTGTTACTCGATGGCATTCAACTTTCTAACGTGCAATCCTCAACCACCATAATACTATTATATAGCGACAGATATACTGCTTTCATACACAAAATGTACAACTCTCTTACGTTTCTTACAACAATGGGAAAACAACGACAGGATAGAATTCAAATAACTTTTACGCTAGTATTATTACAAGTTTGATTTCTTCTATGAAAGTTACTTCTTCTAGAAAACAACGTTTTAATCTGTAAAAGGCGCCTTTGCGATATTTTTTGCAAATAGAAAGGTTTTGTGCCCTAGAAGAAAACTCTCTCCCACCTAACATTCTCAAGTTTTTGTCGCTAGATTACTTTTTCATTTATGATGTTGATGATGACACAGCAATATTATTTTCTCACAAGTGGCAAATACTTTAATGCTCATTGCTTTTTTGCAAATCCCATTTTTGCAATGAAAGCGTAAGCCTGTTTAGGAAATTGCCAAACATTGCCAATCTTTTCCCTTTTTAATATCTTTCGCGAAAATTCAGCGAAATCTGACAATAAAGCACCTAACATGTTGACATATGACATAAATTAAATACTTATCAAGATTATGATAAACCGTTTTGTATACAAATCAAGGTGATAATTGAGATACGGCAAAATTAAATTTTTGACGGATGAAAATTCACCTTTAAAAATTGGAAAATCCACATTGACAATGAATACAGAGAAACAAGTTATCAAATTTTCTTTATCAGTAAAGCTATTAAGTTTTGCGATCTTTTATGTATTCTTTATGCAATCACTAATCGCAAGTTGAACCACCTCAATTAAAAATGTTGTAATCATGTAAATCCATAAAAATGTACTGGGCTGGGATAATAAATTAGAATCCTGAGTCTAAAGTTAGTCTGATCTTCATAAATTATGGAAAACTAACAAAACAAAGACTGAAATGATACCGCCAATAGAACAAAATAATAGTTTTCCTTTCTAGCTGGAGCAATGAAATCCAAAATTGAACTTCAAAAGAAGTCAATCAGAATAATGAAGCCAGGTAGTAATAATAAGCAGCCACCATCCACATGTTTTCTTGTTTTTCATTCAATTTTATTTCAAAGAAGGATTGAAGAAGTAATGATGAGGATGGTGAAGGTTATTTGGCTAGTCGAGGTCATTCCACTTCTTTTAACTCAAACTCCTTACTGCAGCTCCCTCACTGTTATTGTTATGGCATGTTGAACGCAGGTAAAGGCAATTGATTGCCGTTGTTGTAGAAAGTGCTGTAAATAGCTTTTTAACTTTTCTACTATTACAGCCACCACTTGATTTTAAGGCTACCGTTAACTCCTTAAGATTAGATCAGACACGTTCCTTCTCTCACACTTTCTTAACCTCTTAAACTGACTTTGATTGGGCTAATCAGTTCATCAAACCCAAATTGATAATTATTTAACAATTAACCAAAGATAAAAAGGGAAATGACACTGGTATTTTAACGAAAACAGTACTCATAGTGTTTGAATAACATCACATGAGTACACAGTACAGCGACGCATTATCAGAAAATAAAATGAAACTTTTTAAAAACAAAAACAGCAGTTTTTAACAACAGGTTTAAAAACAGGGTACATTACTCGTCAACAAACTGTAGAAAGTTATGTAACCAGCAAAATAACCGCCTTAAACATCATCAACGAAAACAGATTAAAAACAAGTGGTAATTTAAACGTTCCATGAACGCATTTATTGATAAGGTATTCAGCCTACTTGTTTTTCTCCACTACGTGTATCACGAAACATTACACAATCTTTAACATTTCCTTCCAGGAAAAGACACGTCTCCACCATTAACCTCTTCATCTCTTTTCTTTCTACTAATTAGTATTTAAATTCAATCCATGCAACGCCTCCTCCAGCAATTAAGTGTACAATATTGAAAAGAAACATTGCTGAGTTCACACATGAACATTATACCTATGTCACAGCGCAATTCTGTCAATGTTTTGTTACGTAATTTCCCTTATTTTACTGCGTTTCCTACTCCACATGTTTTTCTGCTTTTATGTGGTAACATTTCCCTTGTTGGTTTCATGTCATTGTCCTTTCTTCATCTCTTTCTGTGCGATGGAAAATCTAGAGATCTCCCTTTCCTCATTTTACTCCTCTGGTTTATTTTAATGTCCTCGTGAGAAGTAATGAGCCATGCCAAAAATATAAAAGAAAACACCGTTTTTTCAAAAACTCGGAGGAATCTCTTCGACATAAAAAGACGAGTATTTTTAACACCATTCTTCTAATTTTTCCTCCCTCTTGATTCCTCCATTTTTTAACCCTTTTATATTTTACTCCTATTTCAACAAATGCTTAGGCAAAAATAGTAACAAATAAAAAAGATACCGTTCCTGGCTAATATGCTTCGTTACCCACAATTTTCCCGAGAAAACCTCCCCTTTCTTTAAAAATGACAGGCATTGACAAGCCATCTGGTTTTTGTTTTACTCCCTTCATTATTAAAAATGTTTAAAAAGTTGAAAATGAATACGATTTCAAAGAAAAGTTTACTCTTTCCAGTTTATCGATCATGCAAACCTGCTTGTCATATTCAAAGAGAGAAGTCAAAAGTCATTTGCTGGAAATATTTTATTTAACAAGTTTAATAAACATTTTTATCCTCTGTGATTGAAATTATACCCTGCCAGTTTCATGCCTCACTGGTGTTCCACAAAACTTATGTAATCTGCTTACTTACGGCGAATCCTGGAATTTTAACACTTACGCAATAATAGAACAAAATGAGTCATGTTGGTTTAGCCAACAAAAGCAAAAATAGGTTTTGAACACATCAACCTAGTAAAAATGAAGCTATGCAGAGGATGATTTGTTCTTTCTTAGAACGCGCCTAAATAGGAAATTATTATGATAATCCTTTGCACATTTGTAAACAGCCAATGACTCATTAAAACATGTAGGCCAATAAGTCCTGTGGACTTTTATTCATTAACTTTTCTTAATCCAAAAACAAAAGCCATTTTTGAAGACGACCGTGAAAATAAATAAGACAGGGACAATTTTATCCGGCAACCTCCAGTTTAAACCTTTTACGCACGTAATTACCTTAAAGCTTAGCAAAACAAAATGTAGTAACATCACATGATCTACGGCTTAGACAAAAACATTCAAATGAATGAATTCGCATGAATGATTATATAAAAATATTTGTCATTTCAACTAATCAAACAAAATTTTTGCAGCATCATTCATTAAATATTACTAGAGATTGCTTGTCCGTCCATACAAACCAATGATGTTTTATCATCCATCACATAGTCATTGTGAGACAGCGACTAGAAGTGAAAAGCAACGAAGCGAACTGATTTTTTTGAAAGTCCAGTTATAAAATTACGTTGGCTAAATGCAAAAAAAGCATGAAACGTTTTCTTTCTGAGAACAGGAATGAATCCAAAGCTCTTATCTCAAGACCATGCTTTTCCCCTCATTTCATGATCCTTTCCTTTCTACCTCCTTTTATACCAAAATGAATTAACGGGAAAACTTTTTCTGGCAGGATACGAATATAAAAATCTGTTTTCTTAGGGAAACATCTAAAAGCCTTTTTTCTCAATTTCCCTGCATTTATTTAAGGAACTAAAAATCGGAAGAATCGGAATTTCCATACCACTTTCAATCACCACCAAACATTATACACAAAATAATAAAAACAGCACAGCCAACAACGGGATTTTCCTTCATGTGTCTAAAATGTCTAAACGCTATTCATGTTTCAGAAATTTTAGAATGTGTAGGTATGCGTGATCTTTACTTACAGCATATTATTAACATGAAAACTACAAAAACTTTAAGATTTTTATGTGGAACGTTCTTTTCTACAGCTTTCATATCAGCAGCTCTCTTAGCTCATTTTATGTTTGAGCTCCTTTCATATAACTTTCAGTATCATTTCATGATTCACTGATACTTTGTCTCTAACACTGAAAACCTCAATACTCCAACTCTGTTTGGTGGATGATGATGGTGGTGAAATAGCATTGAATTGTGAGCAAGCGATATTTACACAACATACTTGCCATGATATGGCTCTCTCTCACTGCTCTTCATGTGTGCAGAATCAAATGCAGGAGCAGGTCAATGTCTTCACTTTTTAGTGAATCTCATTTTGTTTATTTTCTCACTGCTTTATGCTCGCCTGTTTCGCTATTATTGTAGGCTGACACCAAAAAAATACATGTAAACTACATAATATTAAGACGTGCTTTGAAAACATTGGAAATTGTAATAAAATACATGCAAACTGCAACGTTTGATTTGTAGTCATCCTCCATCCTCATCACCCTTTTTACATGTGTGGTAAAAATGACAATAGTCACAGAAGAAAACGAAACTCAGGAAATAGCCTTCATTTTATAATGGACAATGGACCGTTTCAAAAATAAAAATGTTTTTGTTTCTAAATATTATGCGTTTTTCAACCGGGGAGTTTATTAAGGGAATGACACTTATTCATTCAAAACAAAAGCACACTCCTAAGCCGAATGCTGATAAAAACAGGAGCAATGTTTATTTGAGTGTCAAAAATGACTAATTGTAACTCGGTGACAATAACATTACGTTGTAAACAGTAACAAAACACTAGTTCATAGGTATTACTGATGGATAAGATGGAATTTTTAAAATAAAACCAATCATCAAGCTTAAATCAAACATGTCTGGAAAATTTTACCTACAAACATACCCTCATTATAAAACTACCAATTGCACAATCAAAATTTTCCACTTGCTTTCTTTTCGATTTCCTATGTTGCTCATCATCTCAAAATTGCACAATTCAATAAGACACTACTATCAACAAAATAAATCATTTTACCATGAAAAATTTGCTTATATAATCAAATTATCCATAGAAAACATTTTTGAGAAAACATGCAAAGCCAGCGTCTTCCCGGCTATCATTCCAGTACATTATTAGCAATAATGAACTTAAAAATTCTCAATTGAGTTTGTCTGGGTATTTTCGTGAGGAGAAAAAAATGTTTTAGCTGGAATTAGCTTTTATTTCGAGCAAAAAATCTTCCTCAGCAAATAAAGCGAGAGTGGATACATGTATCACTGTCTGTGTGTGGTTGTACAAAGAAAGCCTGCATCACTCTACTTTCCATACATAGGAAGTTTAACAAGTTAGCTTTTCTAAGCTAAAGGGCATCGATCGCCCATTTTCTCTGTGAACAACATCAATATCAGACAACAACACAGAACATTTCATGAAGTTTTTTGACTTAAATAAATTCCAACTTCCTCCAGGACAGATGTACATGTCTATTTTATGCAATAAAAGTATATTTTATATGCTTTATCAAGCACGTTCATATTTTTTTCAAAACTTTCCTTCATTGGAATATTTTGAAAGACATTTTTATCTGCTGTTACAAAACTTGAGCTTGATTGCTCACCAATTACATAACTTTACCCTTTTGCCAGCTGCCCTACTGGACAAAATAAAATAAAATGCTCACATATGACCGGATACCTATCACCTGGTTGATTTTCTTTTTTGATACTCCCTCATAAACTTGTTTAAAATGCTGCTAATTTCTCGAAAAATTTGGGTGCATTTTTTCAATTTCTCCTCCCCATGTCACGTACCTACGTACTTTTTAGCACCTGCTCATACGATGTAAAAAACCACAAAAATATTTCCTGTAACCAAACAGGATGTGCTCAATGATGCATTAATTTTCTTCCTCTGGTATTATACATGATTAATTGTACTTTTCTTTCAGAGCAAAATTTAAAGAATCAATAAAAATTCACCAATTATGCATAGACAAAAAATACCATTGTATAGTGTTGGTAGCGGTAGTTAGAATAATGAGATAATGATAATAATGACAAAAGAAATAATACCGAACAAGGTCAAAATCTATACATTGACATTGAAACCAAAAGAAGAATCGTTAAAAATGCGAGACGATAGGTAATATAGCATTTGCATTTGACGTTAATTTAATAGGTGATACGATGGCCTTAAGCCAATCTATTAAAGGAACTGCTCTTTCTTCTGAAGAATTGCAGCCAAAAATATTTCTGAAGAAGAAGACCTTGATTGAGGTTTTCTCCTTGAACAAAAAATCACTCTCTATTTTACCGATGATGCAAAATTAGATGTAGCATATTCCAATTACAAAGAGAAACCGTTAAAATTTACCTTTTGGTTTAACCATTCCACCCGGATTATTTATTTCCTCGTGGATAATTTCCACTTCGTCTTCATCCACACACTCATCACCCTCAAAGAAACCACTTTCGTGATCTGATTGAGCACCCATCTTATCCTTATTAGTATTCATTATTAATTCACTCATAACGATCAACACAAGTCCCTTTGTTTCCCCAGGAAGAAAAATCCTGTGTGATCACAGGGACAATTTCACTAAAAGTGTCCTTCAAGTACTTTGTAATTCTTGGAAGTTTAAACAATGAACTCGGATTTAAGCCTTAGCCTATTAAAAACAGTACCTAAACTAAAACCTTCCACCAATTTTTAAGTACTTAGTTTTATATTATCCCGCTTCGTAAAATCCCGAAGTTATATAATAAGAAGCGAATTTATTCACTTTCCACAAGAATGATTGCATGATTATTTTAAAAAGGTAGTTTAAATGGAATACATTCCAGAAAATTACTTGAAAAAAGCATTGAAAAAAATTCCTCTAAACTTTTGGACTCCTTCACCTTCTTAAGCACTTTTTCCTTGCTACTTCTCCGTAAAACAGGCACGACCAAATAGACAATCCTTTCAACTGTAATAGGCACCTATTTTCCAAGTAGGTATTGACAGCAAAACGTATGCTCGCTAAGAATAAATATTTGTTTCGTACAGTAAATAGCACCAATTAAATATTGGATTTAATTTTGATAAGGAGAAAGTGATTTTTAAAAACACTTTTGAAAGATTTGATACGTCAAAAAATACGAGTTTGAAAAAACTAGAGCACATGCATAGAATCAACTTCACACAGATTTCACATGGATGTGTTCAACTCGAGTGTCTGAAGAATATCTGAAGGGAAAAATTAGGTTGACTGCTGCAACAGCACAAGCAAACATAGTAAAGCCATAGCGGAGAGAGTTTCTATTGCAAACAAATACAGCTTTTCTTAACCCTTTCCATATGTGAGAAACAAAGTAAAGAGTCTTGTTCACATTAACATTGCCATACTTTCAACTTGCTCCATTCTCTGCGAGTCTGACATTTCATGCTGAAACTCTATTATCATCATGTGCTATTTTGCTGTTTGTAAAGGAGAGACTATGAGAATGGCCGTGGTGGAAATGTACACAGAGACTAGAACAAACTACATAAAAAGGGATATAGCTTAAATATTTCTATAATCTGCTCATGCATACCATTTACTCTTAGTGTTTTGCTATTTAAGCCTTTATTTTAGTCCTTCTACAACGTAAAATGTACAGCCAGCAGATAAGGCTTCAAGCTAGTCATGTCAATGCCCACACAAGAAAAACATATATTGTACTTTGTACAACTTCTATCTCTATGACCAAGGATTTTAAAAACAAGATGAGTAATCATAGTTCTTTCATTTTCAATTTTCGCAGGATTTGAATCGTCAACTGGGAATCAAAGTGCAAGGAAATATTTGGTAAAAACCCAGGGATAATAACAGCGAATAAGCTGGAGCTACGCTTACGCTACCAGCTTGTATGATTATGTCTAGATTTTCATAGAATTGTAGTATTTGCAAGAAACAAGGCTCATGATGATACCAAAAGAGAAAGATGAAAGGGAGAAATCTAAACGATGTAATCTGTAGCTAGGCTATATGATATGATGCAATGATGGTGATAAAAGATACCGAGTATAGAACTTAGCAGCTGATAGTACGAAACACGAGGTTTCTCTCAA
>JAANSO010002653.1:0-13008 GCA_036507315.1 Lepidocyrtus fimetarius
ACTTGCTTGCCAAACCGTTCCTTCTCATCATTCCAATCTTGCAAATCAATTCTCTCGTCGACAAAATCCACACCGGCAATTTTAAACATCCATCGAATCGGTTCCGCAAGTCCTCTGAAATTATTAGTTATAGTGATTACAATTTTCAAGATTGTATTTTATGCTACAACTGCACCACTGCAAGCAAATCGCCAAAACTTTGATAAAAAGAGAAATTAGATAAATACCTTATGTTAAAGTAGACCAATCTATATTTCCTTTCACTCATGTTGATCACTTCCGCTTGATATGTCCTTATTTAGCTAACAATGCAATTGTGGAAATTACTGTCAGTTTCCTTACCGTATAACTAGAAATGAGCCGGAATAACAATAACAACTCTTTCTTTTATACTTTTCCATATTTTTGAATGTTAATAAGTTTTAAAACAACAGAAATTGATAATCAACTAAATGCGGTTATCAATCAATTGTCTCTTGAGAGATGAGAGTACCAAATTCCTAAAAACATATCTCTGATCAATATCCCTACTTTTTGGAATGCCAAAACAGTGATGCAATAATAAATTTGAGAGAGTAAAGCAGAAAGGGGTAAAATGAAATGTCATATCATAGTTTAGCAAGAAAAACAATTTTGAAACTCGTTGTTTGTGGAATAAATTCACAAAAAATTAAGCAAAGCATAAAAGCTGGATTATTATTATTACTATTGTATAGACTAAACTTCAAAAGATATTTTCTTGCTGACTAACAAAAACGCAATCAATCCAATCCACTTGACAGTAGATGCTCTGATTGCGTGCACCCACTTCGCCAATTTTTTTATTTGCAATAATGTACTATGTAGTTACACGAGAGATTTGTCCCTTGTACCTTGTAGGTATGTTTATGTTACGAGTTTTGGACAACGATGATAGAAACGACAATCCCCTAAAACACATATTATTATGAAATTGACAGGAAATATGTAGGAGTCAGCAAAGCAGGGCATTTGTAGGTTGAAAGATAAGCAGGAAATTTGCAATAATTTTTACTTTCCTCATTTTCTCTTTTATTGACTGATTTTGTGTCAAATTAACTACCATTTCACAATAGCGCTACTAATGATAATGGCAAATTGATATGAATGCAATAATGAAAGATCCTTTTAAATAAATTAATGTTGATATACTCCTCATACTAATCATTGATTAAGATTTATTGAAATACTATAATCTACCCACATGTTTATCCGCCTTGCAAATTTCTAAACTAGAAATCTATGTTTTACAAAATTGTTTGCACTAAGCACTAAATACATTGCTAAATTATTTTATTTATTTTGGTATTAAGCAGCAGTTGATTTAATGTTTCGCATTCCTGCATTTGACTCGGCGATTTGCGGAATATCAAAAACTTCCTCTTTGAGCGCCTTCAAGGTTGGAAAGTCGCTTAAAATGTCCGGGTTGATGTTGTCTTCACAAACATCCAAAAAGTTGGCGACCGCCAAGTCAGCATACGTCAGATTTGGACCAGCTAAGTATTCACCACCAGAATCTTCCAAAAACTGAGCAAGCTTTGTCATGTACAATGGAAAGATTTCCATAATTCGTTTACGTAAGATGACTTTCTTGGAAACAGCTTTTTCTTTGTTAAAGTCGCGAAATATTGTATGTCGGACAATGTCAGGATGTTGCGCATTGAAGCAACCCTTTTGTTGGTCTACGGCACAAAGTCGAAGATCATAGACTAGCTCAACAACTTCATCTGCTCTTGCTTTCTCCATTTCAGTGCTACCATCAAACCCCAATTCTTTAGCCACCCAGCGCATGACTGAGTGTACTTGGGTCAGCTCGAACTTGTCGTCCACCTTTAAAATCGGGAGTTGTCCTACATGTTTATCAAATCCTTCAATAAAAACAAAACAATTAATTTTGTATATAATTTTTTCTAAAAAATTACTATTATTTAGCTTACGACTTCTTTCTTCACCCCACAGATCCACATCGATTCGCTCATCATCAAATGGTACACCTCTAATCTTAAACATCCAGCGAATTGGTTCGGCCAAGCCCCTAGAAATTTTAGTAAGTCCAATTGTTTTTCGGAAACAAATCTTGAAAATATAAAAGTGTAGTCAAAGTATTATGCATGTTTACTTACCTGATGTTAAAGTATGTAAGCCTGTAGGATCGTTCCATTCTTAATATTTCCGGAAGTCAATAGCGTCTTTAGAAAACAATTTGAGAAAACTTGTAAAAGCTTATAATGTTTCAGTAGTATTTCTGACGACTTGTAGAAGATTTTCACTTGACTTATATACCAAAAACTTCACTACCTACTCACTTCTTCCGCTTCCAGGAATATGTCTTTGTGATGCAAACTTATTTTGAAAGTTGATGACCTCTCCCACACAAAATCATTCATGACGTGAAACAAAAAGAGTTGTAATTTTATTTATGACCAGATTTTACTATTAACCCAAAGACAACACACGCAACATAACATTTATTCCAACAATGAATTGGATATTATTGTGAAATCTAGGATGACGATTAAACTATTCTAATGTAAGCAAATCTTGTGACTTATTCCGTTTTCCACTTATAGGAAATGCCAAAGTACTTTGCGCTTTACCATATTTCTTTTATTTTTGTATTTAGGTGATGCAATGAATTAGTCTTTATCATAATCAATGACGTACATTTTCCTGACATTGCAAACCCTTACGGTTTTCTAAAAATAGGGACAGATTTTATTAAAAATATTAAATTAGGTATACATCTGACATTTATACTACAATTCAATTAAATATCTTTCTTGTCCAAAACATGAATTTTCTCAGTTGCAGTAATTCCCTCAGCGGTAAGTCTGCTAAGCATTGGTCTGTATATTTCTGGAGTAAGGGGATAAACCATTCCAGGATTTTGAATTTCCCCATCAAGAACCATCTTTGCAGCGATTGCCGTTGGATACCCAACAGTTTTTGCCATGGCTGACACATAGCCAGGCTCAACCCCACTGCCATAAACAACTAGATTTATTCCTCGGAACTCTCGTTTGCCATCAGGCCAACGGGCGATGATTTCATGGCGAAGGACAACCAAATCTCTTTCTCCTTTGTCTAAAAATTATATGAATTTCAAAGCATGATTAAAATCGTAAGGTAATTCAATAAGACAAAAAAGAACAAAATTGCATAATACTGACCAAATGCAAGCCGTTTACTAAGATAATGGCTGATTGTATCTATGGGAGTCCCTTGTTTGACAACAGGGATGTCATCCAAAAGTCCTAATTCCTCCAATCCCTCCAATGCAATCCTGTCTCCGTGAAGTTCCCTTAACATAAGATTTTTCAGATTGTCATAAAATATGTTAGTATCCATTTGACCCAATTGATTGCACAGGTACTGTCTCCAAGATATTTCTGGTCCCTTTGGATGGAGAGCAGGGTGAGGGTTTGGATCAACTAAACCAAGTTTCAGAATACCCTTCATCATATTGCTAAAGCCGCTGTACCGACAGTGTACCTCTGAGAACTGTGTGCGCTTCGGGGATCTTGTACAAGCTTTTATAAACGAGAGAGTCCCTGTTTGCAAAACCTTCCAAGGCAAATCCAGGAAGAAAATCAATTTTATGAACATTGTCTTCGTCTGACACAAGACTGCCACCAGGTTGAATTTCAACCACTTCATTTCCTCTAAGGTATTTTGCTCCGCTCAAAGAATTTAAGAGTACTCCCCTTGGGTTCCAGCTAAACTTGTATCGAAGAGGATTATCCGAACATTCAGGAGCTGGCAGACCACCACAGTAAGAAACAAAGGACTCGACCTTTCCTCCATGAGAGTGAATTATCATCAAAAGTTTCAACTGCGAGAAGATGGTCAATACCCGGATCTAATCCGACTTCATTTACTACTGTAACTCCAGCTTGTTTGGCGGCATCGTGGAGTTCTTGCATGGCTGGTGTGCAATAAGATGCAGTCACCATGTTCACTTTGTGTTTAATGCATTCTGATGCGATTTGAGCATGAAGTGAGTACGGAAGGAGGGAAATGACTATGTCAGCTTTCGAAATTAAATCCTCCAAGAGATCAGGTCTTCCAATGACATCAAGAAGAAGTGGTTCTACATTAGCGTATTTTGAAGCGAGAGCATCGGCTTCGTCTTTCAATGCACTGGCTACAGTTACAGAAATGTTGTGTTCCTCTCTTGTCAAATACTCCACCAGTGGGGCACTAACGAATCCAGCTCCAAGAACTAGAGCTCGTTTCCCTTGTTGATGTGGTGGGGCATCGCCCTGCATTTCTGCTAGTTTATGTTTGGCTCTGGTATTCAATTTCCGGAGTTCCGCAATGTACTGGAAGTTATCTGTAAGTTTGCCGTTGCTTGCAATGATTGCATTACTGATTGCAGGGGAGAATTCATTTGCATCAAAAGGCTTCTTTGCATCACTTTGAAGAATTTCCGCAATGTAAGGGAAAAGAAGCTCGCCAAAAAAGTCGGTACTCTCTCGAGGAAGCTGTGTAGGCATGTTATCAATTGAGCAAACAAGAACACCAGGACCTTTGAAGCTAGTGACGTCTTTATTTCTGTCGGCATCATACAAACAGAACGGGTTGTCGATTGTGGTGCATTCATTCATGAATTCAATTGAGCCACCGGGATCCGCTGAAATATCGCAAATTGCTAATGTTCGATGAGGCAATGATGGTGCGCCAGGTGAAGGTGGAAGCCAAGGAATTTTTGAAGGTTGCAAAAGATGCTTTGCGTCGGGAATAGTCATTAGCTTTGGAGAATTAACTGCCCAATATATTCCGTTAATAATGACGCTGGCGTAAGGAGCAATTTTATTGGAGAAGGTGGACAAATAATCTCCAGGGTTCTCATCATAGTCTCTGGCATTGTACGTTTTTGTATCTTTCCTAATTAGATGATCATGTCGGCGTACTTCACATCCATAAACCTTATTGATTCCTCCATGTTCCGCCACTTTATGTAGCATTTCAGGTGGAACATATTCAAATGGAAGTTCTTGAAATACTTCTTGAGCTCCTTGGCTAACATTTCCGGAACCGGTAAAGACAAATGTTAAGGGACCGATAGACTTTGGCATCATTCCTAGAGCGATTTCGTAACCAGCATCTCTAACAGCTTGACGCGCCATTCCAGAGTTCCTGTAGTTGTGAGCAGGTCCAATGTGCATGAATGGGGTATGGTGACCTAATGCAAGTAGCCGCAGACCAAGGCCATGCAAAATATTAATCATTCCCGCGACCCCTGCATACTTCCCGAAAGCTACCACACGAAATCCTTGTTCATCACACATTCTCTCATAGTCCAGCAATCTAATGTTCTGTAAAATAATTAAATTGATGGTTTAATATGAAATGGCATAATTAAATGGGAAAATATGCTAGAGAAAGCAAAAACACGAAACCTTTTCCAAAATTGCATCCAACAAAGGCATGTTAGCCTCTTGAGCTTTAATTGTGTGAGAGAAAAAGCAGTAAGTTTTCTCCTTTATGAGTGAATCAATCGGAACTTGCTTCACTCCACATATTACATCAGCATCGGATAAGTCTTCTTGAATTATAGCCCCGGCTTGGGTATAAGCTTGCATTGGATAGGATCTTCGGTTACTTGGCTGCACGAGAACTCGACAACCTCGTTTTGTCAACATTTTTACATGAGATGGGGCAAGTGGTGCCCTTCTCTCCCAAACTGACTGTTCCTCTCTCCTTATTCCAAGACATTTCCCCCTAATTTCAAATTGTGGTTTCTTAATAGTTGGTCTTAGCTCCTTGATTGGAGGAACTTCTAGCTCTTCCGCTTTACTTTTGGAACCGCCAGACAGAAATGACTTTTGGTGGAATTCTGCTCCTATTCCTGTCTTATTTCCAGAAGGTTTACATAAATATTTCCAAGACTTTGAAATGAAATTGCCTCTCGGCAATTGTAGTAATTTAATAACCATTCTTTTGAATGATTTTTTAAAATTTCCCGTCTTCACAATAATCGTAATAATATAAATTTAATTACTTTGCATAATAATTTTAATTGCGTTACAGTAATGATTCTTTTTTATGCCATAACTGTTAAAAATGAATGCTGCTGACAGACATCTTCAGCAATCCACGTTGCTCCTCGTTCTATTATCCATTAAATAGCCCAGTTATATAAATGATAACCTTTGACATCAAGACGGTTCTTTTGAGTAAACAGAAACTAAGCCCAGCTCTTCGCATGTATTACGCTCCACGCTCATTACATAAAATAAGTTACTTTTGTTGCGTCTTGTTACATAACATACGAATATCTCATATCAGATTAAGAAAACGTACTTTTCCAGACGACTGAAGTAAAAGAAACTATTCATCGCACAGTGGCTATATTTGTTCGTGGATATCTGTGTAATGCATGCTCAACATGACTTTATTTTCAGGTTTTTGGGTAGGTTCCATAATTATGTAACATATACTTTTTATATAATAATAATCACAATTATTTCAAATCTAATCTGCACTCTTAATCTTGCAAAGCACAATTAGGAAAATTATTATTTATGCAGTTAACCTGCTTAACATTAAAGCTGTAGAATGAAATGAGATGTACGGTTGGAAGACCAGATGAGCTATAATAAATTTGAGCCATTTTCAAAGGTAAAAAGGGAACACATTTTACTATCTTCAAACCACAAATAATATATTTATATTGATAAGGATCATAGTTTTGATTTTGATGTTGGTGTCCCATTCGATTCTGATGAAGATGTTGATGATTTTGTCGACGAGGAAGACTGTGTATCGTCTTTGTTATTGCTATCCTTCTTTTTATCTTTTAACCTTAGTTTTATAAATGAGCCTTTACGTTTATATTTTTCAAGGGACGAATGCTGTAAGCACTAGATGGGTGATGAAAGCCGTGAGACCCCACAATTGAATCCCTTGAAGTCTTGTACTTACTAGCTCCATATTTTCATACACTGGAAGCATAAATCCTCTTCCTGCCCTGTTCATCATAATCTGCAATTTGCTCTCCGTTTCTGACCAATTTCTTGGGTCACACAAATGATCCAAACTAATAATAAAAGCATGATCCACTTCGTCAGGATTAATTTCTAATTTTTCAGGATCTACAGGTCCGCTTTTGATAAAACCAATCACAGGTACTACCCCCATTCGAGACGTCACTGTGGGAAATACTCTGCAAGTTGTCCAAACGTCGACTTCCTCGGGTTTAATCCCTAACTCTTCATGAGTTTCTCGAAGAGCTGCAACTGCTGGATCCCCATTATCTTGTGCCTCAAGGGTGCCTCCTTTATTAAACACAAACATTTTTAAATAGCTTTTATCAAGTTTTATAATTTATAGCAAATATTTGGTTATGATTGGTTATCAAATTACCAGGAAATGATATCTCACAACTATGAGAGGATAAATGTGCCGATCTAAGGTTGTACAGAATTCCTGGCCGCCCCTCCATATCATAACAAAATGGAACTAAAACAGCAGCCGCCTTGGATTTTGTAAAGGTACGAAATAACAAACAATTATCTCTATCCGAAGTCAGTAATGATATTGCTCGAGCCTTAGATTCCCCGGTAAATATATTAGCACTCCAGTCTCCTGATGATTCAGATGACTGTGAAGGAGGTTGTGTTGGAGGGGTTTCTGTGCTCAGAGACAACGAAAACTGAGGAGACTCCATGAGGAGTGTTGACTGAGTCGAAGTTGGAGTGACCACAAAGGTTCCTAGTTTAAAATTAGAATGGAGTTTGTTCCGGGTTGAGGATGGAAGTCGCCGACTGATAATTATCATTCTTTTAAAATAGAATTTCCGAAGTTGGCCTAGATTTGTGATATGTATATATTATAGGTCAAAGCACCTGCAATTTTAAAAAATTAAGTAAAATCACATGTCTGTTTGTTACATATAAAAACAACCACAATTACATAATGAACTTACCATGTTAATAAACTGGTCATTTAATAAAGCTCTGGTGATAAGAAGGTGAAGGTAACAAAAGCTTCATTTGGCACAGAGTACCCAATTGAGAGTTTTAAATTAAATTATAACTTCCCTTTAAAATGATTAATTCATAATTATAATATTCTCAAGGCCTTCACAGGTAGCCAATTCTTTTTCATTTGTCATTTTATCCCGCATAAACCGAACAACACGGAAATGGACTAGATCAAAAGATGTGAGCAAATCGATACAATCACTAAAACTTCCTTCTTCTACATCCTAAAAAGCCTCTTGTGAAATTATCCTTTTCTAATCAATCAACTTGTGATGGAAATTTTGAAATATTTTGCCAGATAAATTATTGCAAAAAATTAAGGGTAAAATATGAGCTTGGGAATATTAAAATGGTCAAAAGAATAGTCAGGTAGCATGAAAGTCAGCTGGTTTTAGTTGATATCGCCACCAACACAGCTGACATTGCCAATTGCATTTGCATGGTTTGGTTTAGTGCTTCCTTTTGCGGTGTTCTCCTTCTGCGCTTTTTTGATTTTGCACTAAAGAAAGTTAATACATTGCATTGTTACGTAATATCAGCTTAAATTTGAGAATGCCAAAATTAATCACTTGTCAATTATATTTTTAACAGTAATTAACCGAAATTAAGTATTTTATTCATAAACTCATAGAGCATATTTCATACGAACCAATAGATTAAAAAGCCATGCAAAAAACAAAATGAAATTGGGTTTGTATCAGTGTGCCCCATGCATTTATTTGTATTCGCATAAAAAGTAATTATCAGCATCAGCAATTTTAGCATTTCCATTTTAAGGAATTTATGTAAATGTATCCGGCGAAATATTAATTAACGGAAAGTTTCCAGACTTTCTCGGGTACCGGAAACAATTTGAAACATATATCTTCGTCTTTAGGTACATGCATACTGGATACATACAAATATTTATCTTACTGTACCTATTCAGTAAATGTAAATCGAGCCTTGAAATAAATTGCATTTTAAATTAATATGTAATGTTCATCCTATATGAGTACATTTAATTAAAATGTTTAACATGTGTCTGGATTTTGATGAAACATTCTACTAGTTTTTTTAAATAAAAGATGAATGGTATGTAAAAACCAATTTTCTAAAATAATTGAACTTAATTCTTTATAATACTTTTAGGTATATCAAGATTCCAACAGAAGCTCATTTTTCTTGTTGTGTAATGCAATCGTTCGGTTATGGGGATAAAATTGCGCAGTTATGCTTTTACTTACCGTAGCTCATAAATACATATCAAGAATAATTAAAATTGTAATGGAATCTTGTTTTATTGGGCTTTAATAAATAATAAAACTGATTTTTGCAGTAATTACAATTCAAACAAAAGCAATTTTGTGAAGCTGTTGGGCAAAAATTCTACCATTTCCTTTTTACATTTTCTGGAGTAAACTATTCTATTCAGACCTAGGTATTTGTAATTTCTAAAGGAATCCATCAAAATGATCACCCCTCGCCTATTGCGAATTATTTCTGTGTATTTACGCCTCACTTCTGAGTATTTTTTCGCTATTCCTTTTCAAGTAGATAAGCTGGGTTCAGATTTTCACCTTAAAATGTATAGCAGTCCAAAAAGTGTGCTTCTTTTCACTTTAAATTTTTCCTTTCAATGTGAAACAATGATTTGGTCCTTTCTCCGCCTCGTACAAATGCATATGATTGGAGAATATGAAGGTATTCATCACTATGTGATTCATGGCTTCAATTTGATTGGATTTGGCTACCCATCTATTCTACAACTCTTTCTAATGGTATACGGGCAACGCTTTTGTGACACCATCAACCAAGCTATAGATTATGATCGAGCACTTCGAGGTAATACTATTTGAGCTTGAGAATATGTGAGAATTCTTATTTGTATACAAGTTTAACTTTATGCAATTATTCCAGAAAAGTATTTACGGAAGCATAAGCATAAGAAACCAGACCTTCTGGAATACGGCGTCAGCGTCATGGTTCCGGTTGTCTATATACAGGGATGCTGCTTTGCAATGTTTTCTTTGATGAAACCATCAAAACCATTCTTTCATTGCTCTTTATTGAAAACCCTGGGTTGGCCCTTATTGGCTCAAATTCCAGTAAAAATCTATGAATGCTACATGTTCATAAATTGCTGGCATGTCATCGTTTCCACTTGGCTCATATTTCTGTCGGCTGTATATTCATGCGCTCGTTGGACAGAAGAACTTGTCAATGGTGAAGGGTTAAGAAAAGTGCCTAAGGAAAAAGATAGAAAGTCAATTACAGAGTTGCGCACATTTCCTCATTCCATTCAAACCTATCAACGTTTGTTCATGCTCCACAATAGATTCAATCAACTTTCTAAAGTGTGGTTGGTTGGCTTGGCTTATTTCTCAGGGAAAGCCGTTGCGATTTATATGGGCTTTGCTACAATTCGGTTGGGGATAGAACAAACTCTTCCTGTAACACAATACCTTGCCTACCCTACATCTTGCTTGTTCCTTGGGGTGTTCTTGTGTTTCTGTGGTCCAGGTTAGCAAATTATTTCTATCCTAGTTTTATACCAAATTAAATTACATGTAATTGTATTTGTTAACTAATAATTATTTGTGCAAATTTTATTCCAGAGGCTGAGAAGTATCATACATATTCCATTATATACATAAAGCAACTCAAGTATCACCCAAACCGAATGGTAAGGCAAAGTGTAAGGGCTATATTGCCAATGAGCATGTGGGTAGGCGACTTTCTCAGCGTTGAGCAAGGTTTTGCAATTGAGACTGGCCAGGATGTCGTAGTTGAAATCGGAGATCTAGTAATTAGTGTAGGGTAAATTAAATCGAATGTTTAATGATGTTGTAATTTGTATTATAGATCTGTATTTACATGTTCATAGAAAGTACATAACATATTTCTATAAAGTAATTATTACAAACACTAGAGGTTAACTTTGTTTAAGCTTCTTTGTTGTAGTTCAGCGGTTCTTCAAAATGCTCTAATTCGACAAACTTTTCCTTCATAGTTAGTTGATAGTTATGTCAAAAACTCTGAAGTTGTTAGAGAAAATTGAAAATGTTCTACATAGATGTCCTCGAACTCGTCACGTAAAAAATGATGTGACTTACTATAATTGCTAATACACTAATCAATTTTGGCAAACTTTAAAAATAAATTTTATGTGCATAAAATTACATATTATATTATTATGCTTCACTCATTAGGTTTAGTAGACATTTAAAAATGCAACAAAGAAAATGTAATTTTCAAATTAACTACTACATTTTAACATTTCACTGCTAGGATTTGTCAATTTAATAAAATAATTTTGTAATATATACTTTTTACATAACAAGTAATCATTACATTGATTACTCATTATATTCATTCATACAGCTTATTTCGGATGGCAAACAAACGGGATTTAACTCGTAAATTGATTTGTATTATGATTATGATTCATATGGAAAAGGATTTTGTTTATTTTCATGAGGGATAAATTGTTTAGTTTGAATTTCGTGTTAGGGCAAATTAATGTCAAAGGTGTTGAAAACTCGAGAAATCCGAATAGGTACAACCCAAATGACTTTTCTGGGAAAGACTTTGAACATCAAGTGTTTCCTGAAAACAATGTATTGCACTATTGTGCTCCAATGTTTCAAATTTCAACAAGAGAATCCCGGAAAGAAACTATTTTAAAAATATATACTTATTTTAGGTTGCATCATGTAAGTGGATCCCCATTCAATTTCACTTCAGTTGAGTATCGACGACTTGACATTTTTCGCTACTCTGAATATCGGAGCTTATTATACATGAAACGATTGAGTGATTTGGAAAGGCCGAAACAGCTTTCAGTGGTAAGTACTCGTATAGTCTCTTCTTTGTTATTTTTGAAAAAATCTAGATCAGTTTTTTGTAAAGTTTTTGTTTAAATTTTGAATAAACCTACCCAAAATCCAGAATAAAAAATAATACAATTGAAAAACAAGACACGCAATAGATTTGATATTGTATAGGTTCAGTAAGTTTTCCGATTGGGTGCAGAATAATCTTTTCCATGAATAATGGTTTTCTTCTTATACTTACGCATATTTTCTTACAATAGAAACCACATTTCCATATCTTAACACTGCGCATCTAAATTAT
Organism: Lepidocyrtus fimetarius; assembly: GCA_036507315.1. Taxonomy (NCBI): domain Eukaryota; kingdom Metazoa; phylum Arthropoda; class Collembola; order Entomobryomorpha; family Entomobryidae; genus Lepidocyrtus; species Lepidocyrtus fimetarius. The sequence continues at coordinate 12,123 of JAANSO010002653.1, forward strand.
AGCATAAAAAGTTCTTGATATTAGAATTCTAAATTCGTGCTGATTAATTAAAGCAGAATTACATAAATAGAAGAGCCAACAAAAAGTGAATAAAGTAAATAGGAAGAGTAAGCAAATAAACATTAGGTGAACCAGATGGAAGCCTAATCTGTGCAAAATTTATGTGAAAAGTTTCTTCCCCTTTTCTCTGGGTGAAGCTGCGGAAATCATCTCGCAGCATTTTGTAAGATACTTGTAAATACTTTTAATGATTGTGATGGGAAGGAAAATCATTGTCATTACGATCATCAGTATCAGCATTATTACGATCATCATGATCAGTAAGAGCAAATGCTGCCGATGCTGATAACTCAACAACAAAGAAAAGGGAAATACTCCCATCATCATCCCAAGCATTTTCCCTAGTACCAACGATCAGCAAAAAGCTCCACCGATTGTATATTACATACTCATCCCATATGCACAGAGCATAAAGGCCCATTCATCAGAAACGAAGGAGTTACTTCTCCTTTTGTCTCTCACCACCCATCCAAACCCCATACAACTTTCCCATTGCAAAACAACGACAACTATGAACGAACCTTTTTCGTTCATTTCTGGCAAGTCCTACCCTGCACAACTCCACCGACCAATGAGAAGCGATCATCATCATCGCCGATCCCTTCATGAGGAAAAGAGGAGGAAGAAGGTGCGGAAACAAGGATAAAGAAGACGAAACCTGTAAATTTTTACCAGTTGCATTTTGAACTGCGGAGAAGAAGTTGCCTTTTTGAGTTGCTAAGAAGAAGACGGAGTGGAAAGGCTGGCATTACAACGTCAGCCATCTTAATATTTTCTGTAAAGTGGTGTAAAATTTAATTAAAAATTATCCAGTTTTATTTTTAAA
>JAANSO010002654.1:0-13005 GCA_036507315.1 Lepidocyrtus fimetarius
GTACTCAACTGCAAGCGACTCTAGTCCAATAAACGTCCACACTTCTGTGTCAAGCTAATTCAAATTGTATTTGCCATTTTGTTTTTTGAAAAAATAAAAATGTTTTATTTCGAAAAAAAGTTCCTGTTATTATTGCATATTACAATCTAATTCCGGTTAACTTTTAAGGAAATTTCAGGTATGTATTTTTCCATACACTTAAAAGTAATGAATGAATGAAGTTGCACATACATTATTCATAGATTAAAAATTACACGCATAACCTTTTTATAAAATATTTCAAAAGCGAATATTGTTAGTACACTTTTGATTAGGCATATTGAATAAAATTGTTTTTATTTTTCCTTCTCTTTAAAAAATCTTTTAGCATTCTCTGAAATGTCGATCCCACCCACGCCTCCATTCCTACATATTATGCTCATGTCAGTTTATTTAATTTTGTATCTTGCCACATTACACTTGCTTTTAGGGTGAAAGTGACATTTGCGGTTAAAGCAAAGTTACAATTTCCCTGAAATCTACCTTTACCATGAAATGAAAACCATATACGTGATCTTTTTGGCAGGTATAGTGAATATTGAATATGTTTTAGGAATTTTAAGAAGCTTTTGCTATTAGATTAGCTTCTAAACCATTTCAATTCTTATTGGAGCAACTGAAATATGGAGTCATCTTCTGCGAACTTTCTCTTTCCATCTGTAACTGACTTTGAGGGATAACCACAGCGTCAGTCTGTATAACATGCACTGAATTTCTAGGAAAAAGTCCTTCCTGCCTTTAAAAAATTGAACCTAATGCTACCATATTTAATTATACAGTGATCTCCCTTTATAAAAGTATGTATGCATTTATGTTTTAAGGTCCCTTATTCACTTGTACAGGATATTTTTAATCCTATATATATTTACAAAGGAAAGGAACACAAAGTTTTTCTTATTTCATTCTCGACATGACTCCCAATGGATTCCAACAAGTTTCCCAGAATTTCTAAGCTTCACAGTAATCCTGCTTGATCAATTTATCTTTTGTTTAAATTATTATTTTTATTAGATGAATGGTGAATAACAAATGATCTAATAATAAGTTATATGTTATATCTACTTCAGTTCATTACCCCACTATGCATATCTAATTTAAACGTGTGTTGAAGCAAAATTTGCTCCAGCTTTCTCCCTTCTGATCATTTCTTCTCAGCTTTGGGGTTATATGAGTATGGCTTTTACCATTATTATAAAAATGCTTTCCAAAGTCAACCTTTTTCCCTTACGCTTTACTTTTCACCTTTTCCATCTTTTTTCTGGTTTTGACACAAGTCATATCTCAATCTCAAATTCTCGCAAATTTCATTTTCAACTTGGTTTCATTCCATTTTCTTCTTCTAGAAATGCAACAAAGAAGAAAGGAAAAAAGAGAATGGCAAAATAAGATGAAACTTGTTCGTGAAAATAAGTTTTCCCTTTCTTTCCCGAGAATATCATCAATATTGAATGAGATCAGAGGATTTTCTAATTTTTGTAGAGACTATCCCATAAAATCTAGTAAATAAGATTGAAAAATGGCTGGTGTGCCTTTGCCGAAAGGTGGATATTTCTTGATAACTTTCTTTTATATCACCTCATCATCATCATCATAATCATGTCATATTGTGCTTATAGAATAAGAAAGTAGACAATAGACAGACATTGCTTTAAATTTGTATTACCGAACAAGGAAAAATAGAGGAAATGAAAAAGAATGAAGAATGATTATAATAAGAATTTCCAAGAAAAAGAATAGGGAGAAGGTGGATGACTGAGACGAAATATGTGATCTGAATCCACAAAAACAAAATCCCATATTGTCCAAAATTTTAAAAATCCCATTCCAGTTGGATTTTTCCTCGCACTCGAAAACGCCACGTTTTCCATTTTCAAAATATTATTACAAATCTTTACATTGTTATGTTTGAAAGAATTCTGCGACTACTTGAGGCAAAAATCTATCACACACGTGCATAGTACATACAAAATAAAAATATACAGCATACCAATGCAAATAACATGAATCATCAAAATCTTCACAAGTTTTCCCATTTTCTATATCATGCATACTTCCAATATCCGTTCCATATTTCATCTTTAAACCATGTCCCAAAACTAAACTCAATTTTTATTTCTTTATCTACCTTAAAGATTTACACGAGGAAAATAAAATTATATAATCAACCATAGTAGAAGTAGACTAAGTAGATGAATAGCGAAATATTTTTATATTTCATCATCAGTATTATATCTTGACTTTACATCATTATCATAACACTCATCAAGAACAAAAAGAGAGATATGATAACAATAACAATGGCACTTAACAACAGATCTTTGAGGAAGGACAGTCGTGAAAGGCAGCTTTATGAATGTTAACGTTTGATAATACGAACAGTGAAAACACATTACTAGGGGAAAAGATGCTCCAGCTCATTTTTATCTCCCTTAATGGTCTCTTAATGCTTTCTTTTACGCTTTGTTTTTCTTAGCTTGCCTGCTAAACTCCATTCTCTACAAAAACTTTGTTAACTATCAATTTGCTTTTTTTATTCCACAGAAATTGGAGAAAGTCTGTCCGAGCCAAGCATTGCTTTTTTACCAGAATATGGCAGACAGCTTGGCTGCTACGCCAGATGATGAAATTGAGATGAAATTCTGCGAATAAAAATAACTTTTATTACATAAAGTACGTCTGCCCTTAAGAATCCAATGCATCAGCTTTTTTCTCTTGTCTCCCTCTTTCTTCCATTTTCAGTTTATAACTAGGCTACTTTTTGTACTTTTTACAACAATGTCATTGCTATTATTATTGCAATTCTTTAAAAATTGCTTCTTAAAGTGCCAGCAGACACATTGGGGTAATATTAGTCAACTTTTTCTTTGAACTTTCTTTTTATAATTTTTCCCTGGAAAATTACCTTCCAAATGTGTTTGAGTTTGTCAAAGAAGTGGTCTTTTTTTCTTTGGAATATTTTTTGGAATGTGAAATGTGATGTGACTTGTGAGTTGGAAAAAGTTTTCATAGAAAAACATCATCATCAGTTTTCCTGCGTTTGCTTTGCGAAGTGGAAAAGAGTGAGGTTTTAAGGGGAAGGAAAGCTGGAGAGGAGAGGACTTACTCCCAAAACTCTAGTCCAAGGTTACATCATGTAATTCCCATATATGTTTTTCATCCACTTTTTCTTCTGGTGCTCCTGCTTTCTCTCCCAGCCTTTCCGTTATTCCAGAATTTTATCGCATCGCTTGGTTGAGGTATCGGTCTTTTTCTTCTATTTTATTGGCCATACAGTTTGAGTGAGCATTTTCTCATGTTTTCTCTGGTAAAACGAGCATTTTTGGTTCAGTTTAGAAATTTTGTGAATATGCCGTTTTGTAAAATCAGAAGAGAAAAAGACCATGAATTTTGCATTTTTGTTTTTTGCTTTTCTATTCCATGAAAATGAGGAATATGAATGGGACGAAGAGAAACACGGAGATGGTAGATTTACAAATGTATTTTTGAATATGAACAATGATGGCGATGGTGATCTTGTTGACGAGGACAACGATAGTAAAGGAAAACAAAGTTTTCTGCAGAATCCCACTATTTTCTTTTCCTTTCTGCATAATCATATAATAATATTAGAAGAGAAAGCGGAGAACATGGATGACATGGAGTTAGAAGAGGAGAGACATTTTTTACCACTTTCACTACTTTTCCCCTCAAGGCAGATCCTTTTTTGCGTGGAGGGTTTTTGCTTGTGCTGTTTGAATTAGGCCTTTCTATTTTGACCAATTTTATGTTTCGAAACTCATTCCTTTCATATCATAACCAACATATTTCTCAACTTCAAATATTTTCCTTTTCCATTTCATTTTTTGCTAAAATAAATGGAACAATGAGTTTGGAAAAACCAGAGCAATCGTAAGTGAAAATGGAAATATGGTTAGAAATAGACAGCCTTTTAAAGCCTAGATATATCATTATTCACCACACAGTCATCATCAAGAACGACATCAATGGACTGGAATCAATGTAGTAAGACGTACACAAAAAGGAACGAGGACAGAGAGGATTTCGTAGCTCAAAATAAAACAGAAAATAAATTACAAAGCAAGGAATTGTTTGTAAAGTAACAAAAACTAGTAACAATTTTTAATTAGAATTCCAGTATTGTATAAACTTTGTATTAGATTCTTCCAAATAATATAAGTAGATCACTAATTCTTAATTTTGCATTTAAAGAACCAAAGTCGAAAAGGTTAACTCAATCATTAGTATACATAATGACTCATGTTGTTAATTATGGGAACGATGTGCATGCATAAAGTTCAAGTAAATGTGTGTTTTCTAGCATGAAAAAATAACGATAAGATTCAATAGCCAAATATTATGATTCTCTGTCTGTATTTCCAGCTAGCTTTTGCTCTTTTCGCCTCCTCACTTACGCTGTTTTTCTCCGTTACTATTCCTTTCCTCTTGTTCCATAAAATGAAGGCTAAAAGTTTCCAACTTAACCATCTGCTTATTTTGCCATGTGTACATCCTGTTAAAAAAAGCCTTATATAAACGGTTGTCTGTTTGCTCTTCACACTTTTCACTCACTCGCCGACTTACCTTCATCGCATACGATAAGATTCAATAGCCAAATATTATGATTCTCTGTCTGTATTTCCAGCTAGCTTTTGCTCTTTTCGCCTCCTCACTTACGCTGTTTTTCTCCGTTACTGTTCCTTCACTCCAGTTCCATAAAATGAAGGCTAAAAGTTTCCAACTTAACCATCTGCTTATTTTTCCATGTGTACATCCTGTTAAAAAAGCCTTATATAAACGGTTGTCTGTTTGCTCTTCACACTTTTCACTCACTCGCCGACTTACCTTCATCGCATCAACAACATACGAGATCATGATCATAGTCATTTTTACCGAAGAAGAATCCAATTCAATCCAAAAATGGAGAGCAATTGAAAGCAATCAAATATAGACCTACCGTAACCGTGAGCAAATAACGAGCTACAGTTGTATAAGAGCAAAAGGAGAAGCCATATGAAAAGGTAGTCACTTGATCATCATCAATATCATCATCAACACTATTCACATATCTCACACTTCTTTTTCTGACTAGGATCATGTGAACGTGAAGACTAGAGTTGTGAAGCCAGACTATATACAATTCTGCTGCTGCGGTGTAAAATAATATGCGAATACGAGCTATGACTCTTCTATCTCTTCTCTTTCATATGAAATGAAAGGAGAGTGAAGAAGTGAAGAGGTGACTAGTTCCCATTTGCATTCTGTTTACGTCAGTCTTCTCTTTCACTCTTCTCTTACATGCCCACATAGAAGAAACCTTTTCACATTTTTCTATAAAAGTTGCAAAAAAGAAGATTCATACATGTACAAAACCATCATTCCACCGCATTTCGCATCCCATCGTAGATGGTAGTGTTTCTCCCATAAATTGATTTCCTTCCAAATTATTTATATAAGTGCATGATTCACGGCGGTTTGGAAATCCTCCTGTGGAGCTCCCCTGCTCCTTATATTCCTTCGACATTCTCATTTTATTTGGATAGATTTTGTGTTTGTTTCTGGTGATTGTGGAGGAATCCCTCCTGATCTACTGGAGCTCTAGTTTCTTCCAGCAGTCACCTAAAAACCTTCTATCTTGCTCACAGCTTCCTTGTTATTTTTCCTACTGTTTTTCATTATTACTTATTTGTGTCTTAAAAGAAGCTGCGTTAGGAAAGTGACGTGAATGAAGTGACATAAAGAATTGAGTGGTGATAGATGGTGTCGTTTTATACTTACGTAATTGACATTGACACTCATTCTTTGTAATATTCATTTTCCCAATTTATTACCACTTTCTCCAGCTATTTATTTGTCTTTGCTATATCATCGTCACTTTAAGTGTTTGACAGTGACTTGATTCTTTTAAAGAGAGAAAGCCACGGAAAGGAAGGAAGTTTATTTGAAAGGATTGATTCATTTCAGCTCTCCCTCCTTCTTAAGATTAATATTAATTTCCTGTGTGGTCTTTGCTGCTGCTGGGCTTCAGCTGTTTTCACTCACGTGAAAGGAGAAAAAGACAAAAAATGTAGAGAAACTAAAAGTGGCGAAGATTTGACTTATTTTATAATTTTTTATATTTTGTTTGCAAATTTGGTTTATGATTTATTGATTAATATGTGAAGACAAGTTTTGTGAACTGTCTTGATCTCCATTACCTATTATTGACTTCTAAACAGACTTTGTTTTACAATTGCACTAATTGTTCATTCCGTCCAAAGTCTTTAAATGAGATTAATTTAGTAAGTTATTAGTTGAATACATGAATGTAGTACTAATGTACATATATACATCCCGCAACTTATACATATCATAGTGTTGCCATCATTATCTACGTAGTTAACAAAATGCTCTAGTTTTAGTAAAACAGAGCAAGGAGTAACTTTTATTAACTGACAATTGACATGTCAGCCGAAAAAATGAATTTGAAACCTGGATAAATTTTATAAACTTGATGTGCCAACAGTGCTATAAGGACGTACGAGTATAGATATTACACCCGATAGTATTTTATTAAAGTATTATCGGTAACACTGTTACCTTACTTCACGACATGATTAAATAAGCTGACATAGGTAACTGTTAAAGGTTCGGTACATATCAAAATTGCCTAAAATTGGAGATTTGCAAACTTGGTACATTTAATCAAACGAAAATATTTATAGTTCTACGCATCCGATCAAATTGAAGGTTAACATTTCGTACACAAGTTATTAAAAAGGTTCTGAAAAGACTGCGTGTGCCATGCGCGTTCTGACACTATTTTGTTACAAGGAAGACATAATTTATACTAATTGTGGATTTCACATTAAATCTAGTACCATCTACAATTAACGGTTCATCCTAGTTCTTTCTGTATGCCTGTTATCAATCACACCATTCCATATCAATCAAATATTCATCGCAATCGTACTTATTATTCCTAAGTTCTTCCAAAAGTAAAAAGAAAGAATTTTAAAGAACAATTTGATACCACTGCAACATTTTAATATTTTGAATACGCAACATAGTCTCAAGTTTCCAAGTTCAAGTCAATGCGTTCCAGCTTATAATATCGTCTCATTGTCCTCATCATGGCTGACGTCAACTCAAACATTGGATTATTTTCAAAGGATAGATCAAGTAAGCTTTATAACATTTCCTATGAGCTAAAATAATATTTTCAGTCTATTTAAAAATAAAAAACTTTGTGTGTATTTGACGCAAATTGCATTCAAATTACAAAGATAATTTTGTACATAATACATGACTCTTCAGTGTTTAGCAAGTAGTGTCATTCACATTTCATTACTTCACATCTAATTGTTCAATATATCATATTGATATGACGTAATTGTATGTAATAGCATTCAAATTACGAAGATAATTTTGTACATAATACATGACTCTTCAGTGTTTAGCAAGTAGTGTCATTCACATTTCATTACTTCACATCTAATTGTTCAATATATCATATTGATATGACGTAATTGTATATAATATTTTTGTAATTTTGGTAATCTGATGGTATTCCTATCTATATTCTCTTGAATCATCATCATCAATATAACTTAGTTGAAAATTTAGAGGTTTTCAACAAAATAGTCTATTTTGCAACAATATTAAGTTATAAAATTGGTCAAACACGCATGTTATGAACATTTTATCTTCATTCCATACCTTGACCGTGTATTATAGACTAATGCTCTGTCAAATTAAATTGAGCCACATATATCCAAACAAAGTTTAGACACTATTTTTATTTTAACTTTTCATCATTGACAGGTTATTGCATACTGTAAACATAGCTAGGTCCTTAAAACACAAAACCAAAACATTTAAATCAAAGACAGTTTAACATTGTTTTGTTCTGGTAAGTGCCTCCACGCACAATGATTAAAGTCTCGTCATGGTCGAGTGAGGAGTCAGGACAGAATGGGCATGAGCCATGAACATGAAGCCTTTTTTATGCAACTTTTATATAGAGGATAGCCTTTATTTATAGATCCCTTCAAGATTTTTTTGTGCTTTTTCTAACCTTCCCCTCCATTTTTATAGAAGTCCTTATTCTCCTCCTCACCTCCTCCTCACGCAACAAACACCCCACGTACAGTTTTGACTTGTAGCATCATCTGCAGAAACCCATTCTCTTACGAAAGGAACAGATTTCATTTCTTGCAAATTAGCAAAAGCTTTTATAATCTTTATTTCTAACAATATGGTAAACTACAGGATACAGCAGAAGATAATAATATATAATTGTAATAGGGCCTTGCATCCCGTCAACAACAGCAGCGTCTGCAATCTACATTCAATTTTTAAACAGATGCTCTTATAGAGAAAGGCTTCCTACCGAAAGTGAAGCATACAAAATTAGCCTAATTTTTAGGCATGTTTCTTCTACAATATAAAATGAATCAAATGAAATGACCGTTAAAGCGTAAATTTTTATATTTTCTCTCATATGTATGGCCTTTGCTATCTTTTGGAATGAGTAGTGAGTTTTTTTGTAGCAAAATGTTTGCAGCATTTTGCGTATTACATGAATCGTTGAACACGACTCTTCGTTATTGTGGTCCCCTTGCGGCTTATCTTTGACTGACTGCGAATTTTCTCCAACTCTGAAACGAATAATAAATATGCCTACTTTCTATTTTCTTATTTTTAAACCAAATGGGTTTGAATTACAAATTGTTGGTGTTGCATATGGAGCAAAATTAGACTGCATTACAAAATTCAGTACAGTTTGGTTTCTAGTATGTAGTAGATAAGTAGGACAGGGCAATTTCAGCCAATAAAACACACAATTTGCAAGATTATGGAGGAAAATATAATCTAAACGCAACTCATTCCATTAACTGACAAATGACATCTGGGCTCTGTGGGAATACGTCTATCATATACGCTTTTCTGACTTTTCTTCCCTTTTCTCTACTTTCCTGATTTAATAAACCTACTTCATTGTATGTAGGAAAGGTAATGGCACTCGGTTTGCCAGGAACGAGGGAAATGAAAGATTACTTCCCGTAGCTCCATTCATTAATATAATTCAATGTCATAAAAGGCTTCAGTTGAAATGTGACGATTTTGATAAAGCTTAATAAAAAGAAGCGCAGTTGTTGCCGATGATGATGAAGGAGGTAATGAAAATGAAAAGGTATTAATTTTAGGACGTGGCTATGGAATAGATGATTAATGAGCTTAGGAATCTCGTTGGAAGGGAGGATGAATTGGCTTATGTGATGACGATGAAATTAATGATGATGGTATTTTGCTTGTTTTTCAAAAAAGGGTCTATTGGATTAGGAGGAGAATCTGTCGACCGAGGAGATCCTCCAAGTATAAGCTTATTTACTGATGCACGCAAAGTACAGCTACGCGGCACTATGTTCAATCACTTTAAAGCAGCTTTACACTGAGGATTCTTATCATCACCAATTTTCTGAAGGACTGATTTGTAGCGTGAGGCAGCACCTTGCCCTTCCTGATCACACGGATGAGGTGATGTTTGCACTATTTCGGGGGGAGGGGGTACAAAACGAAGATGTTTACGTGGATCTCGTTAAACAGGAGGGACACGCTTTTTCAATTCTCATTGTGAGGGATCTAGTCTATCTTGCTGTGAAAGGAGGTATGCTATGGAATTTGGTCTTGCAGTTACTCACCCCATTACTCGTCCATTCTTTCATAATAATAATGATTATGATATGGTGACATGACAAAAAAGTAATACGAGACAGACTGTCATGTATGAAAATGTCCGAGAAATGAAATTGAGAGATGGAAATGACCTTTTCTATCTTCCATTTTTTCTTTATCATAATAATAATCGAATATCTAGAATAAAAACTCACAGTTTCGCTTAGATTGAATTATAAGGGTAGCATCTTTTTCCCCATTCCAATCCAGGTGAGCCAAGTTATTGTCTGTCCTCCTTTTTATTACCGTTTACCTATGATTTCCAAAGCTTGAAAGGAGGAAAAACGTGATGTTGTTACTGAAAGAATTTAATTCAGTATGCATGCAATGTGCTCGCTCTTTCCTAATTTCAAACACCAAACATTCTATTCCTGGTCTCTTTTCTACTTTCTGCATAAGCGTTGAAGAGAAAGTCTACCTATTATTCATCAAGACAGTGGGCTACATGCTATAACGACGCAGCGCAGTGGCCGCAGTAGTGAAATGGAGTGATTTATAGAAATCACTAATGGAAAATGATTGCATGCGAACAATATGGTGTAGAAAGGCATATACGAATACCTCTATTATAGGAAGGAAAAGTGAAAGAATTAAATAAGCAACGTTGAATAGAAAGAATAACTCGTCTTTAGGTAATGTTATCATCCTCTGATGGTCGTGTCGTACAAATCGAATATAACCGTGGGTTTTTAGAATGAAAAAGAATGAAAATGACTAGTGAAGCAAGAGAGAAAAGGGTAATAGAGATAGACTGGATGATACGGTTGATAGGATGGATGGACTATTGTTGCAGAACTCGCGGTAGTGATAACAAGAGATAATAGTGAATTTGATATGGAGGAAAGCCAGGTGCTTTAGTGAAAATAAAGCTTCACTTGATTGTTTTCCTTCGTGTCCGGTTTAATGTCATCCTCTTTTTCTCTTGTAATTTATTTTTCCTTCAACAACAAGACCGAAAATGAAGGCTCCACAAAATAAATGAAATAGAACAGGTTACATGTAGGCAGATATAATTCAGCCTGAAAATAGGTCTTTGGGAGGTGCACGCGGAAATGTTTAGACTGGCTGTGCTCACGCACGCCATGGCATATCCTGTCATATCCATTTCTCTGCATTTTCACATCGAAAACAAAAACAATTTTCCAAATACAAGCATTGAAATAAATTCCGGTGAAATAATTCTTTCAATTTCAACTCTATTTGAGTATTCTTTAACGACCGTAATTTTTTCGGTAACTGGATTATTCCAAATGAATGCTTTGAGTAGGAAAATCATTCCATTATTAATCAATTATGTTTAAATTAGCAAAATATGTATGCAAAGTTTGCATTCATTGCAAATATTACGAATTTGTACTAATTCTTTGCATTTCATGCAACTAGACTGATTGTAATATATATTTTTTCTGTTTTGCTGCTCTGTCACCACAAAGGAGTTCAATCGGGTAATGAGAAAAATGCAAAACTATGTATTTCGTGTTTTATGCTACAAATTCCATTTAATTTTCATCATAAGTATTTATTTTGTATGATATGGGTTATGTGCACTATGATTTTAATTTCTTCTGTTAATATTTTGTTATAATTGCTAATTTTTTGTTTCCCCTTTCTTTGGAATATTTTTTCTCCACGCTTGCTGCATTTTCCATTCTGGACTACGTGACTTGTTGCTGTGGGGTTGTTGACGTGATAGGAAAGTATGATGCAAGAACAAGAGCTTTAATTCTTGGCGTATCCAAAACCCTTAATATTGGGTCATCCCTTGTCGAAATGATGGAAGAGTCTGCCGATCAAGTTTCTGACTGAAGAATGTGCTCCAAAGACAGAGTAAGCCTTTAAGGATCTGAATCTCTCCAGTTTCTTTACATTTGCCTTCCAAATTTTGTATGCAAAAGAAGAAAGAGAATAATAAAATCTTTTGAAAAGTGAAAGTTATATGTAACATGATGAGATGGGTGAAGCTTTTCCCAGTAATTAGATGAGACTTTGTACGATGACGATGAGATTACATTATTAGAGAAAAGGAAGAAATGAGAAAACTTTCTTAATTTTTTCAGAGAGGAAGCGAAAGAAAGTCAAAAGCGGATGAGGAATAGGAAAATAAAGCGTTACGCTTTGGTTGGATTAGCCACGCTTGGGTAAGAAACGTAAATCATCTTGAATTTTAAGGATTACTTGTATTATATGCTATACGTTTCTTGTTCATCGACAGTGGGGGAGCTGTATTAGGATTGACTGGAGGATTGGCAGCTCCACTGATAGGAGCTGGGGTTGCAAGCGTATTTGGAGGAGCCGCTGCGGTTGCGATTGGGGGTACTACTGGTACGAAAAAAATAATACAGATTGAATAAAATACGTTTAGATTAAAGAACATCCATTTCAATTTACGAGTATACCTAATTACTTATGCTAAAAATAGATTTGCGTAGGATTATTACATAATTCTTTTCAATATAGGTGCTGCTGTGATTGGTTCTTTATTCGGAGTAGCAGGGGCAGGCCTATCGGGGTTCAAAATGAGAAGAAGGGTGGGCGAAGTCGAAGAATTTCAGTTCAAACCGTTGCATAAGTTTTCTACTGATTCAAGGTAGGTATAAGAAATATTTACGAATTTGAAAAAAGTTTTTAGAATCGTTTATGTATTTGACTTTTGGTTTATGTTTTACACAGCAGGAGAAATCTTCATGTAGCCATTGCCATATCGGGTTGGCTGAGCGACGAAACAGGCGAACAAGGGTTTTGGATTCCCTGGAAAAACTTGAAGATATCTCAAGAGCAGTATTGTTTAATGTACGAGTCTCAATATTTGCTAGAGCTGGGTCGAGCCATGGATTACCTGCTTTCTTTTGCGGTGTCTATGGCTGCTCAAGAAGCTTTAAAGCTAACTATTCTTTCAGGTACTTAAGTTTAATATTATTAATAACAACAGCAGTAATAACACGGTTGGAAATCAAGTCTCCATGCTTGGTACTTGTCTTCATTATTTTCAAGCCAAATTGGAGTATAATTTATAATTATGGGAAATAAGAGTAAAGGAAATGAATGCAAAGAAAATGAATATAAAGTTGAAAAAGAATAGCAATTCATCCCATAAAAAGCTCTTTTACATACGCTTTTTGAACATTGAAAAGGAGCATTTTTTCGTTACTTCATTGTACTATATTTATAAGGTATTTTCTTTGTTTCAGGGTTAATCACAGCCATCGCTTGGCCAACTTCTCTTCTCACTTTAGCTTCCGTATTGGACAATCC
>JAANSO010002655.1:0-13004 GCA_036507315.1 Lepidocyrtus fimetarius
AAAAGGGGACAATATTTTACGTCCCTGTGTGGGGGTTACACAGAGACCCAAGAATTTACCCAAATCCGGAAACTTACGATCCAGATAGGTTTCTCCAGGAAAATATTAAGAAAAGACATCCTATGACTTTCCTTCCGTTTTCAAATGGACCAAGAGGCTGTTTAGGTAAATTTTAAAATGTTTTATGCAATGTATATTGTAATCTTGCATAATTACATTCTGTTTATAAATATAGGACATAAATTGGCAATGATTGAAATGAAAACTGTTATGGCGTGGGTTCTTCATCATTTCGAAGCACACACGGATGATAGATTCACTAGTGTCAGGTTCAACGCGGAAGTTTTAACAGTACCGGAAAGACCATTCAATTTTTATCTAAAGAAAAGGATAATTAATAATTAGGCTAGTATAACTCCAATTTTATTCAAATATGTTGCACATTATTATAAATAAAGTTTGTACCATGTTTATATCTTCAAATTAAACATAATTTTATAATAACAAACAACAATTAATTTAGCTATGATTTCGCATTAACCTTGTTTAATTGAAACTAATGACAAGATTTAAATTTTAGTCTAATTTGATACGTTTTATTTTATTATTTGAAATTCAAAACATCAATAACCTACCACAATGCATGTCAACGTGACGTAAGCAGGCAGAGTAAATTAATTTTACTTATGCGAGAGGTTGTTATTTTATGCAAAACTTTATAACATATTTCTAACATGAAGCTTGTGAAGGACATCAATAACCCCACCCACAAAACGTAAAATATCACAAGAATATTTCCTGCCATTGAAGCACCCGAAGGTTTTCCTTTTTTGTCAATCCCTTTGCTAAATTCTAGTCCCTTAATATTTGCTACCTTATTTTGTTTTAGTGCCTTAGTTTGCATTATATTATCAATGATATTAATCCACTTCAAAAATATCCCAGATTGTTTAATTGAACCCAACTTAAGTATCAATTTAGATGGGATTAGTCCCTTAAAATGAAACTGATATCCAGGCATGAAATACGTTTCTTTCCCTATGTAAACTCTCTTCTGTCTGTAATATACTGAATAGTATCTAAATACGTTATGACGAATCAATACGGCTGTTTTATTACATTTAAATAGAGCATCGTGCAATCTATTTTCTTCAAGCCTGTTATGCAAGTTTTCCACAAGCATTTTAGCCGAAGCTAAACTATAAGTAGTTTTTCTGCCGTTTCCAAAAATTGCTTTAAATTGGTTAGCAATAGATATCAGCGAACTGTGAGTTAAAACAGTTTGTTCTAAGTTCGTAGTTATATTATCATCGTATAATTGAAATGAGCCAGTTTTACTTAAAATATCTGACTCTGCCTTAATTACTACTCTGCCATCAATATTTGTGAAACCAAAGATAACATTATGTTGCTGTTGTACGTGTGTCATAGATAGATTTCCATTAAATCCATTCAGAAAACTATTTTTATCTACAGGAAAGTCCTTAATTTTTGATATTGTATAAATTTTGAATCTATCGTCAACTAATTCCTGAAACTTTTCATATTTCAAGGGTTTTCTTGGAGCTACCATGTTATAAACATTTGTATTTTTATAACCATTGCTTAGCACAATCCCAACTAAATGTTAAAAATAAAATTCGTATTGGGCAACCACCAGCTTTAATTGGAAAAGGCCCACCTTGTTCAAGACATATTTTAATGATGGACATTAACCTAACTGAAATTTCCTGATTTTTACCTTTCGATCGAATTGTAATAAAGTTCCACAGAATTACCGACAGAATTGTAAAGGCTGCTAAGCAGCTCCAAACGTACCCATCATAAATTGAAATCAACTCTTTGAACGGAAGTGGTTCACTTCCTTTTATTGCGCAGGTAGCAAAATGAAAAGAATTCAAAGGATTAGGTACTGAGAGCGGAAGGTGATGTTGTGCGCCCCAATCTAGGTTAAAATGCATTTCTGGAAATGGCGATAAATTCCCCAATTTTGTCTGGTGTTTAGTAAAAGGATACCGGATAGTGTCTAGACAGATTACTGAAAAGTAACTGTAGTTTCGCAGCCCAATCGATGACCACACTTGAGAAAATACGTCTTCAAGCTGAATGGCATCCATCGATTTCACATATTTTGAAATCGTTGATTTGCAGGATTCAAAGGAATCCAGTTTTGAAGTGAATGTTTCAGGTTTCACCAGCCAGAACGCATTATCTACTTGGGTCTTACCCGATAAAAGTTGTATTTGAACAATATTTCTACAGGTTAAGCAAAATGAAATCGCTACAGTTTCGTATACAATGATTTCCCTCTTGGTATCTATTTTTGCTATGTAAATCTCAACATTCTTCGCAAACAATTCTTTATTCTGAAAGTCTGCCTGATTAGTACTCTTTCTTGCAATTAAAACCTTTCTAAACCACCAAAGAATATGATGCTCCTTCATTGAAGTTGATACCTTTGACCAAATCGGAGAAGAAACTGCAAATACTTGGATCTTAGGAATAATACTTGGTAAAGGTTTTTGTAAATCCTTTGCCTTAGAAGATTCTATATTACTGTGAAAGTACCAAAGTCTTGGATACGCAAAGTTGCTGTAAGAGATAATCCTGTTATGAACTTTTCTATTATATTCAAACAAAATCGGAGGAAATAAATCAACATGGATCTCGCAATTCCAGGGTTTTCCTCGAGATGAAAATCGAATGAAATCAATATGAGTGCACCTTTCCGGATAATTATTATCTTGAAGCCAATCTCTTTCCTTGAAAAGGAGACAAATCGAAATAATCATTTCATTTGTCTGATTAAGCTTTGACTCTAAAATCCAGATTAATTTCCTTTTTAAAAATTTTGCATCTTCTAGTACTGCTGGGACAGGTTTACGAATTAGGATAGGGTAATCATCATCAGCAACAATCAGGTCGATTCCAATAAAGTTTGTAATAACGTTTAAACAATATTGTTGACCATTAGTTTTGAAAGGGGAGAGTTGTTGCGGATTATCCCAGATTGAAAAAAGACCGTTTGTAAACAATCTTACTTCTTTGTCGTTGTACGAAGTGAGAATATTTCGCGTCTCTGGTAATGGTTTTTCACGACCTGATGTAAGCTTCAAACCAGGGTGGAAAATTCTTAAAAATTTCGCATCTTTTAGTACTGCTGGAACAGGTTTACGAATTAATATAGGGTAATCATCTTCAGCAACGATGAGATCGATTCCAACAAAATTTGTAATAACATTTAAGCAATATTGTTGGCCATTAGTTTTGAAAGGGGAAAGTTGCTGCGGATTACCCCAGATTGAAAAAAGACCATTTGTAAGCGATCGTACTTCGTTGTCGTTGAATGAAGTTAGAATATTTCGTTTCCCTGATAATGGCTTTTCATGACCTGATGTAGGCTTCAAAACAGGGGTGAATATAATTTGGAAAAATAGTGCAATAACGAATTTCAACAGGTTTCTCCCCGTATTATTCATACCTGATCAGTTTTTATACAATTCTACGGCCGAAGTATAGTTTATAGACAATTGCCCACGATAAATCTTAAAAGGTAGGTGTTTTACACAGTTTATTCATAGGGTATGAGTGATCAATGGTCATAAAAATATTTCCTAAGCTTCAAATTTATTTAGCTATGAAATATTTTAGAATTTGCGTCAGAATAATTAGAATGCACATAAGGGCTCTCTATTCAAACGTTTTTGTCCCAAGTGAAATTATTAGGTCGGCTTTGTAAAAGCTATTTACAAGCTTGTTTTTGTGTAGTACATAGTAAGAATAAGACAATAGGGCTTCTCAAAGTTTGATTTTAAACGAACTAATGCAAAAAAGTACTTTGTTCATTTTTCATGTATGATAATGACAAACTCACAAAGACAATTGAAACAACTCTATTTTTTAGAATCACTAAAGAAGGTTTGTTGAATGCTCCGATGGTGCTATTCAGTAGAAATTTACGTCATATTTTATAGCCCATTTTGATTATAATTACTTATGCTTAAGCTTGAATTTTTTTTGGCAATTGAATAAAATCATTTTAACCTTTCCAAGAGTAATTCTCGGAAGAATGTCTGCTTTCAATCAAAATGTGCACATGCTTTTTTTGCTACTGTGAAGGTCATGTTATTTTAATGAACATCAAATTTAGAATTTTTAAATATTCCTTTTTCAATTAAATCAAGGATTGTTATTATTGATGTCTTCCTCAGAAGTTGTTTCCTCCTCTTCGTCTTCTTCGTTACTGCTATCGTTATCTTCATTATCAGCGTCATCGCTTGTGTCTACCTCTGCATTCTGGACAACTTCCTCCTTCTTCTCCAAAGCTTTCTCTTTAGCCAATCTTTCTTCTTTTTGTTTATTGTATTCTTCCATTTCCTAAAAAATAAAACTCATTCATTCATTCAAGCAAATTTCCTTTGCGTTCTGTTATATACTATATGATATCGTTAATAACTACATATACCTTTTGATAACGAACTTTGTCCCGCTCAGCAATAACTTCATAGATCCGTTTCTTATCAAGACTCATGTCCGCCCACATTTGACCAAGCTGTTTGGCGACATCGCTCACCTTCAACTTAGGATTAGCCTCGGTCACTTTAATCCTTTCCCAGTTGCTGAACCAAAAGTAAGCAGTTAGTGGCTTCCTGGGAGCATCAGGATCCTGTGCCAGACGTCGTTTCTTTGTCTCTGCTCTTTTAATTTCCATTTTCTTTCTTTTTTGTGTTCTCAAATTCTTCTTTTCTTCCTCGTACCTTTTCTTATCTTCATTTTCCATGTCCCGGAACCTTTGCTTCTCCAAGTCCGTCATTTTCTAATAAAAAACAACAAACATTAATCGAATTACATAAACAATCACAAATTCTATAGCCTAGAAAATTGTAATTATACCTTCCATTTAGTAGCACAATTTTGGGAAAACTTTTTAAAATTAACTTTTTGACTTGGACAAGTCTCCTCCAAGCTGTTTTTGCATGCTTGAGTAAAAAACGCGTATGCTGTCATACGCCCACGTGGTTTTTCACCTTCAATAATGCCCTTCCCTTTCGTAGCCATTTATTGTCAACTTTTTAACCGAACTACGTACTTTGCTATGAGAAAAAGGATAAATTAAATATTCTCCGTTTATATCGATTTAATCTTCAACTATTTTTTGCTGTCCAAAGAATTGGATCGCCTTTTAAATTTTAAGCCAAAACGCCCAGTTTAGAAACGTAGGCAAAAACACGCACCAGCCAGTGTATGATAAAAGAACAGTGCAGTTTGTACTTCATATTTGTAATATTTTTTGAACAGGCTTTCATTCTAATTCCAGGAAATACAAAGCAGAGAGAAATCCAAAACGAAAGCTTTAATATTCAATTATTGCTAAATATAAAAAAGTAATTATTGATTTCTTATAATCATTTAAACTAGGTCTATGTCTATCCCAATTGTGTCATTTAATATCTGCGAAAAGGATGGTCTCATATTCCCCTCTTCTTCCCAGCAGTTCAGCATTAAATTATACCTGAAATGGAAAGATAAAGTTAATTATTTTTATATAAGAACATTGGTAATTGTGATGGCTTATTAATTCTGTTTCAAATACCATTCAGTTGTAGAATACTTGGGTTTCCTCAGTCTCATCCCTTCTGCTAGATTTCGAATGAACTCCGGACCCCACCACATGACCCCAGAGTAGGGGATCTCCCCAAGTGTGAATATTTCCCAGCAAGTCACACCAAAAGCCCAAACATCCGACTTTAATGTAAATTCCAAATTTTGAAGGGTCTCAATCGGGAGCCATCTCCAAGGAAGTGGAACTTGTTGAGATTTATTCAGTTTGTATTGAGTAGAAGAATAGTGTAGCTTTTTAGACAAGCCAAAATCTGTAATTTTCACATGAAGAGCTTCATCCAGTAAAATATTTCTTGTTGCAAGGTCTCCGTGAACGATTTGCTTTAAAGAGAGGTACTCCATCCCTTCTGCTATCTCCTTACACCAGCGTGATAATCGAAAATAAATTAAACTCCTCATTTAAAGAATCATCCATATTAAAATGCCCTGCAACAAGTTTCCCTTTTTCAACGAGATTAACAAAGGTTGATTTGTTGGAGTTGAGAAACTTTTCAAGCGAGCCATTCTCACAGTATTCCAATAAAAGAAAAAGCTGTCCTAAATATAAGAAGTATGATCATTAGAACTGTGTCTGGAACGAAAAAACATATTTGGGGCAATTAGAAACTCTCCAACCTTCCGTTAAATTCTCCAAACAACAGCCCATCATTTTTACCAAGCGCTGATGATTTTCAACGTACATGAATAGCTTCACTTCTTTCATTAGTAGCCGTAAACTCTCCACGTCACATGACCTTGAAAGTGTTTTAATGGCAATTTTTTCACCTTCAAAGTTTTCCTCGTATTTTGATTTGAGTATTCCTTTGTATACTTTGCCAAACTCTCCTTTTCCTAATAAATTCCTTGTTTCTGCACAACAGATAATTGAAACTAATTAATCTTAACACAATTTAGAATACTTGAGTAGGTAGTTTAATTTACCAAAGTTGAACTCTTTTCTCTGTATTAAAATTGATTTCTTCATAGGCAAATTGTGAATTTTTACGTAATTCTTGTCCACAAATGTACATTCATGATTTCTTAGACCATAATATAAAATATCATGTCCTGTCAAATTCGCAGATAACGCTTTTGCATCCTCTTCTTCAACCCCGTTAATAAACTCTTCCACTTCCTTCGCTGATAAGCAGACTTTTCTTCTGTTTTTTCTTCTTTTTATAAAAATAAAAACCAAGACTGCTCCTATAATCTTGACAAAGGCTATGCCTAAAGCTCCAAAAATATAAATAATTAATGAGCCTGAATCATTCTCATTAAACTCATTCCCATTAGTATCGTCGTTCACATCAATACAATATTTAGCGGATTTAATATCCTCTAGCATGAAGGTTAGAGTTTGTTGATTTGAATCCTCTCCCGTGTTCAAATTTACAGAGGTTCCTTCACAATTCAATCCTCTGTATAAAGAAACACAATTCCCGTAAGTGACTACAGAACGGACATTGTCCCTCCAATATTTTGAGAAATTCTTGCATTTTCTCACATCTACGTTCATCCAGTTTCCTAAATAGTTTTCATAATCGTACACAGTAATTTCAGTTTTTCCTATTTTACTGCTATCTGGCTTTTCCTGGGGAATAAAGTATTTTTCAGTATCGCATTTGTAAGAACAATGGGAAATGGCACGTGCCTGGTAAAATTTCCAACCGTCCCAAAAATGTAAATCGTCTTGGTAAGGAATATAAGGCCGGACCTCCAAGGTCATGTGTTGCATTAAAGTTCGATAGCAATCCGGCGTGTCATGTAATTCAAAACAGGTATCATTTGTTTTAATTCCTCTTACAAATCCAACAAACTCTCTGGGAATTAATGTGCAACCTTTAACATTTAAACCTTCCGAAGGGCCCTTGTAGTTTGACAATTTGAAAATCTCAACTTTGAGGGCTTGTTCTGGATCTGGAGGTGGGCCAGTAATGGAATGATCGCAGGGATTTTTGCAGGTGCCCACAGATACCGTATTTTTACCAAAATCCCATCTAGACAGGTCCTCTAAGAAAGGATTTTTGCCAAGAATAATTTCTATTGATTCACCATTACAATTTTCTTCGGAATGGAGGGACACGCAGTCGTTTGGCCAGTCCAGGACTAGATAAAATTGAAGGGAGGAAACGTTTTTTGCAAAACCTAAAGGAAGATTTGTGCAGGTAAAGTTGTCTTCTCTATTAATAAAATATCTTGGATCTCCTGTAATGTGTCGTAGGGGTTTAGTATTAGTTGTATTTTCTTCCTAAAAATCTTTAAGTTATCCACTTACTAAATCCTGATTGGGAATAAACAACAATATTTGCAATAATTACTTCAGTCAACACTAGTAGCAGACAACTGAGATCAAAAATGAGCCCGGCTTTAATTTCCAATTTGATAACATTCATTATTATTGACTTTTGAAATCCTAAAAGAGCTGCTGACAGGCTCAAGGTTTGACTAACTACAAACAGCAATAACCACAGAGGAAGATCTTTTGTATTAGAATTCCAAAACAGTCTGGACCGTAGCATCCTCTTTTTAATTATGCCCGTGCGTAACATCACAAGTGTTGTATTATCATGGTAAAATACGATTCAAAGGTTTTTATTGGAACATCGATAGCTTATTTATTACAATGTACAACTATTTTAACATACAATGCAAGCATCCCAATTACACGTAAATTATCAAATTATAATTTAAAATCTGGCCATGAACGGATGTCGGATTGCATACTAATGAACATTTTGATTTTGAAAGTCATTCTTTCACGATTTGTTGATCGTTCTTTTTAATTTTAATACATTTCCCTTTTGGAAACTCAATTAAAAATCCAATCATACTACAGCAGAGGCCACAAATTAAAACCATAAAAATAACAACAATATTTCCATTTAGAGACGCTCTCGTTGGAGCTTTTGAACCATGTTCTTTAGAGTAGCTAGAAGATTTTCTACCTGAGACTAATTCCAATATCTTCATCCATCTCTTTATTATTCCAGATTCTTTAAATCTACTAAGCCTGGGGATTATCTCAGGTGGGATGATTCCTTCCAAAGTAAATCGGTAATTCAAACTGAAATAACTCTTCTTCTGTATGCTTGCTCTTTCGTCATTGCCTAGCTTAGCGTAATAGCTGGAAACTTGCGTTGAAGGAACAATTAAACTTATTTTGTTGCATTGATGCAATGAATTGGAAAGTGTTTCCTTTTCAGCTTCAATATACATTTTGTTCAAATTTTGAACTATTAAATAAGCATTGGAACTGTTTTCAATCCATGTGTCAGATGTCCAATTTGGAAATTGTGATTTTAAAACTGTTACAATTCTTGGGAAAAGATTCACAGGGTATTTTTGGGCAAAAATAAACAATTTAAAAGAAAGTTAAGTTAAGAAAGCAACAAATACGTATAGCTTATCAGTACTTTTGCTGTATATTTTGCACAAATTGGCAAATACAGCAAAAATTCAAGCAGGAATTATTATCAAATGCATGCGTTCAGCTAGTCGGTTAATGGTTTTACTACCGTTTATTCCATTTGAGTTCATCATTATTTTCATAAGCATTCAAAAAAGATTTATAGATAAGATTAAAACTATGATGCAAGTCTATTAAAAACCTGTTTGGATTAGCAAAAACGTAATTCCTAGAACCAGATTTTTTAAATGAGGCATATCCATCTGTTCGGAATAGCTGCTGAAGTCCTAAATAGTTTGCTGAAACTTGCTCCGTTGTAAAGTAAATTGGAACTTTGTCTTGTAATAATTGCTGAACAGTTTCATACCTTTGGGGTTCTCTGGGGGCAACCATTTTGTAAACATTTGAGTTCTTGTAACCGTTGCTAATAATGATTCCCATTAGCAGGTAGATTCCAAGAATTAGACGATTTTTTAGATTTTTAACAAAAGTTCTATTAGGAAAGGGATTGCCTTGTTCCAAAATAACTCGAACTAGTGACAAAAGCTTTCCAGAAACCTTTCCCATATGGAAGTTAAGCCCATTCCACGCAACCAGCAAAATCAGAAGAGATGAGCCTATATTCCACCAAATGTAAATATCGTAAACGTTAATCAACGTTGAAAAAATGAAAGTATTGGGCTCCCTGAAACCACAAACAATTATTTGAAACCCTCCCAGATTACTTTGGATGTAAAGTGGAAGCTGGATCAGTCTATTACTTCCATTTTCCAATTTCAAGACTGGCAGCAGAACGCTGGTATTCTTATAATTTCCTATATTTTGCTTTCCCTCATGACAAATCACATAATTCTTATGATAAACTCTCATGTCCCTATTTCTAGGGAAACGGTAACTATGGTTCCCAATAATAGAACTCCAAAAGTGTAAAATTGCGTTGGCTAGTAAAGCACTCTCGTTCATGGGATCCAATAAATCATTTTGTAATTCATTAAGCCATCTGTAAGTCTTAAAATAATTCTTACAAGGGTGAGACAAATGCGTGTCATTTACGTTCCAATCCATTTCAAAGGACATTGGAAGTGATTGACTTTGAGGTACCTTTCCCTGAAGAACTAACGGAAATTTTGAAAGTTTAACTGTTTCGAATGCAACAGTAACAACTGCCTTTCCACATTCTTTTCCTTGACACTCCCGCATTTGAATTAATTTAATGGATGGAGACACTTCCTTCTTTTCAGAACTAATTTCTACTAAAAAATAAATCTGGTTCACAGCAGGCTTGTTTACAGGCAACATTATGCCGGATTTAGCCAATTTATTCTGCATCCAATCCGTTATTATTGAAACTTGTTGCTGAAAGCGTGGAAATGACTCATTCCAAGAGGAAACTAAAAAGAACTGAAGTCTTAGAATTTTTCCTGGAAGTAAATTAGAAATTTGCAATTCGTTTGGTCTAGAGAAATCCTTTTCCGTATTCCATAGGTTAAATTGGTTATCATTGGAAATGAAGGGAGATGAAGAATGAGTTACTGGCGGAAATAGTTCTATGTTAATCTCACAATTCCACGGCTTAGAATGGGATACAATAAAAATGTAGTTTAATGAATCGCACCAAGTCAAGCTTTCTTCCGTTTTTGAATTATTGTTCATTGCAACTTGTATAAATGAAGTTCATCTTACATTGCTCTATTGTTTGGTTGGAGTTGAACACGGAATTTTCTGTTCTCCATTCCAATTTTACTTTTTGATCTTTAAAAACGGGATCCATGCCTTTAACTGGAATGAGCTTACGTAATATTGTTGGAACATTCAAGTCAATTAGGTCCAACTCCATAAAATTGTTTAAGGAGACTATGCAATTATTATCTTGAAATATATTTACAAAGTTTAAATTAATTGGATCTCTTAGAATTCCCCAAAGATTTGAACAAACTTTCTTTAAAAATTCTTGAGTCATATTGTGGGATGAAAATTTGCAACGTCTCTGTTTTGGGTAATGGACTTCCGTTTAGTTTTAAAATATAACTAACAAAGAAAAAGCTTAAAGAAAGGCTATTTCTCCACATTTTTAAATCTCTTGTAGAATCCATCTTAATATTATATTTATTTTAAAAGAAATGCAAAAACTTAAATTTGGCTTAGTTTTATCATATTTTTAAATGGTTTAATCAGTATTTACAATTAAGTAGATGAATTTGTTTCAATGAAGTTTATTTCAATTCTAATTTAAAGCTTTCTTACAGTGACGAATAAAAACGGAAAAATTGAAAAAAATTAGGCTTTATTATTAAATTTAATAATTAAATTACGGCAATTACAACAATAATTTTTGTCGACACGTGTTCAGTTACAAACACAGGTACAATTTAAACTTTGCACTTACAACTTTCTTTTATGTGAAAGTTATTTTGTTAAAACTAATTCATAATAATAGTCTATTAAATCATTATTTCAAGCTAATTTAAAATTGAATGAAAACTGAAAAGTAATAAGCATTTTTTTCTTTGTACATAACATTTTTAAGAAAAGAAAAGTCTTGAAGAACTTACACCTTTTAAAGTTTTCAATAATGCTCTTCCCATTCGTACTTTATTTTGTAGTTCTAACAAAATGACAGTGACGGGTTTTAAAAATTTGGGTGTGTCTAGTTGAAGTGCAAGTATTTTAGTTAATTGAAAAGTAAACCATGCAGTTTTAATGGATGAAAGATTATGTACAATTACTTTTACTATATTGTATATATTATTTTGTGTTTATTGGTTATGATTATTATCTTTTATTATACTGTAGGTTATTATAATTTGCATTGAACAAAAATTTGCAAAAATTCAAATTGTAAATAGAATAACGGAAAATGAGCTATTCCCATTGCACTATCATCATTCAATAAAAGAAGTGACTTTGAATAATAATATACATTTTAAGTTGTACTTTCTCTGCACTATAATATGCCTTCAAATTTTTGTTTAGCCTAATAATTGATTGTTGGAAGTATGCATGACATTAATTCGTTGAATATCATGACGCACCCGTCTAAAAATACCACTCAGAATTTCGATAAAAAACCACACTCCACTTAAAATTATTCCACCAACTAAAATTATAAAAATGACTACAATGTTTCCNCTCAGAATTTCGATAAAAAACCACACTCCACTTAAAATTATTCCACCAACTAAAATTATAAAAATGACTACAATGTTTCCACTTAAAGATGCCTTTACAGGGGTTTTATGTGACCCAATTCCCGTATTCCTTAACGCTCTCATTCCTGAAATGGCTTTCAGCATCTTCATCCATCTCTCGACTATCCCAGACTCTTTAAATTTACTCAATCTAAGTACTACTTGAGACGGGATGAGCCCTTCGAAACTAAACCGATAATATTTTGTAAGATAAGATTGTTTTTGAACACTTACTCTTGCATCAGTAGCCAATCTTGCGTAAAAATTATTTGCTTGTTTTGACGGTAAAAGTAAACCAATTTTACTACATTTCTTTAAATCATTAAACAATATTTTGCTTTCCTCTTCCACATACATTTTATTTAACTTTTTAATTAAAACAAACGCGTTGGAATGAAGCCAAGGGAGTGAAGTCCAGTTGGGGAATTGAAGTTTAATATCTGAAGTAATTTTTGGAAAAAGCTTGCTTGGGTGTTGCATGCTGTAATTACAAAGCAATTTATTCAATTTTATTTCATTATTGCTTTCATACCCAGTTGCTGATCGCGGGGAATACTGAGGAGTTAAAAGGTGATTAAAGGAATACTTGGGGATTGATCCGTTTGTGTGAAGAAGATTATAGCCAAGCCTAAATAAGCTGATTTGATCTTTAGAGTACTTAAGTACACGGGAACGTTGTCCTTAACTAATTGCTCAAATGTTTCATATCTTCTTGGCTCCCTTGGAGTAACCATTTTGTATACATTTGTGTTTTTATAACCGTTACTTAAAACAATTCCCAAAAGCATAAATAATCCTAACATTATGTG
>JAANSO010002656.1:0-13002 GCA_036507315.1 Lepidocyrtus fimetarius
ATACAATTTTTTTTTCTCTCACTGAATCTTTTTTCTTGTCGGTCTCCTTCCTTTTTATACAAGGAATTCCATTTTCCTTTGTATTTTAGGCTTAGGCCATGCTTATTTTTGTAATATTGGCTTACAAGTAATGTAGCGAGTGTAATCCTGATCTAGCTCAAAAAATTCGCAATAGATGTGATCATACCGTATTCGCAACGTATCGAAATGATGAGGAACTGAAGAAGTGGAGAGGGTGTGTGTTGAAAGAAAAATTGGAAATGTATGTAGAATAATACTGGATCCTGGCGTGTTCTCTCTCAACTAATTCCAGACTACGAGATGAAGGAAGTAGAGAAGCCAGCGCCTTTCCATTTTCACATCCTTGTTTGCTTTTCCCTTATTTCCTGACAAAAAAGAAAGAATCTTTAGGGAATGTAAAATGCAAAAGCATGGCTTTCCTTCTGAGCGAGTTATTCTTTGGTTTTGGTTATTTTTGGAGGATAGTTTTGGCATTTTTTACTGACATAAGTACCTTTGGTCGGCATGATGGCGGTGGTGGTGCTGCCACGTACTTCACTTCACTACATATTTATTTTCCCTCCACTAAGTCGTTCTGCATGTCTTCTTCCGTCTGACATACGTTTCTGGTGTTTTGAAACGGGAGTGGTGGGTGTATAGTAGCAGCAGTAATTGCGCGATACTTCCTAAAGATAAGATTAGAATCGGAGATACGAACAAACAAACACTGAAACTTCCAATGCTTCTCTGCAATTTCTGGTGTTTTGAAACGGGAGTGGTGGGTGTATAGTAGCAGCAGTAATTGCGCGATACTTCCTAAAGATAAGATTAGAATCGGAGATACGAACAAACAAACACTGAAACTTCCAATGGTACTCTGCACAAGAGTTTTATGAGCGTTTTTTATTTGTAGAATATATTTGCACCATTGCATTTCTAGGGCTTATATTTTCGTTAACTGAGAATTAGCCGATTTTCATTAGGATTTGGAATTGGATGGAGGATGAAGATAGAGAAGGAAAATATATTTTGTCAATGGGGCTCTTCCAGAGAGCTCTTTACGAGCAAATAAGGTTTTTTTTGTAGAACTTGGGATATTTTGTTGAAAGAGGTACGATATAAACTAGCACAATAAAACGGGAGAAAAACTTTGCTCCTTTCTGAAATTGGGTATGCACAGAAATACTACTTTCTTTTGTAACGATTCCATATTATGAAAATTCTAATAATAATCATAAAATGTTGTCGGAGTCATCACTACTATCAAGGTACAATGGGGAATATTACGGCGAATAGAACTCTGACATTTACATTGGACCCCAAGTACCTCAGTACTTTCATCTTGTTCTCCTTTTATATCTCATTCCGTTAATGGAGAAAGCTCCAATGAATGGACAGTAGCAGAAGGGTTAAGGAATAATCAGCAAAAGAAGACTCTTTTTTATTATTTTTGTTCTCAATTCCAATTCAGTTGACCTATTTGATTTTTCTTATGTATAAAAAAATGACTTATCCATTAAGAGCTGGATTTCCAAGCGTTTTGTAATAACATTTACTTGGAAAGGTCAACTTTTAGAAAGTCACATGAAGGAAAGGAGCATAAAAAAGCAAATTATAAAAGTGCTAGTGGCAAATTTACATTTAACAGGAGCTCCAATCAGGAAAAATAGTAAATCTTCAATAATTTGCTAAACTATTTACTTAAGGTTAAGGAAAAGTCAATCGGTTGTAATTTTGGAAAGGTCTAAAAGTATGTGAAAAAAGTAAGTAAGCAATTCGTTTTCATTACATTTTGTAAACACTCCAACACAAGACAATTAACTGTAATTTACTAATAAAAGGAAGAGCTTATTTTGACTTCTGACTCTTGACATGTTAGGTACATACTTCCTTTTGAGTTTCATTGAACAAATTTGAAAAGAAAAAAACGGCAAAAAGGTGAAAAGACAGGGGAAAACAAAAAGAGCACAAACTCAATTTAAGAACAAAACATTTGATCTCATCGTTACCCATCAGCATCATCATCAATTCTTGTTTACCATTGTAAAAAACGCTTGCTCTCATGATGACGTAAGTATAGGAAAAGCCAGTTGAGTAACAATATATACCTCGTTCGAGTCTATATCTTCCTTCATTTTATTTATTTACATTTGTCCCACTTTACTTTCCACTTTGCCACATAAGCATTTCAAAGATGGTCAAGTTTAAAAAGAAAGGGTTTGTTTTTGAAAGTGGAACTATGCGTAGTTATTATTGTAAGGCAGAGAATTTTGCTAGAAATGGACAACCCCACCTCATCCGTGTGGGTCATGCGAGAATTCATTATTTGTTGAAACTGTCTTCACTCACTCACGTCACATAAGAGAAGCAGAGAGAAAAGGACCTTTTCAAAGGTATTCTTTCTTCAAGACAAACATCCATTATTTTTTCTCCTCCTTTCTCTCAATTCCCCAGGCTTGCTTTCTCTTTTAAAGTTTTAAGTGCAAGTCGTAAAAAATAAATAGGGTGGTTATTGTCCTAGGGAGGAGATCGAGGAAGTGAAAAGTTTAAGGGCGATGATGATGACGATGATGGTAATAATGATGATGAGGGAGCTAACCACGTTCGTTTTCCTTTTAAAGTAGCCACAACCAGAACACACGGCCTGACGACATCGGCAACTTTTTAAAAAATCCACAAAAGAGAAAAAAGGATAAACCAAGTCTGATGAGAGAATGAGACAGAAAGGAAAAGAGTAAAATAGAAGCTGAAAATTTCATTACGAAGCCCTAATTAAGTTTGGCAAGTCCTGTAGAGATGATTTTCACCAAAGAAGAAACAGACTCTTCTTTTTTGTCTGTTTCACATTCTTCCATCATGTGGGCAAACACGGGATATATGGGTAAAGTCAAAAACTTAAGACAGTTCATACGCCAACTCTAAAAAGCTTTGGCCAAAGCCACTTTCTCCGTTTTTAATAATGGAAGGAAAATGTTTCTTCTCTCATTTACTATTTTGAGAAAACGTTGGAGAAAATACAGGATTTTGTTGGCAGACAAAGCGCTAAATAAAAGGGAGAAATTATAGAGATGCGTCATTATATGAACTAAAAAGCCTAGCTTCCTTTCAATTTATTAGGAAAATGTGTTGTGTTTTCTCTGGAAGGTGGTCTGTCTGTTCATTGCTACTGTTGTTGCTGATCATGATTCTAGTGGTGGACATAAGACTAGACAAGGAAGTATGGACCTTGCCTTTCGGCCCTTTTCTTTCATTCATTCTATGGATAAGCATAGTGGATTATAAATTGCTTTAAACTGTTCCTACTTTCTAGTATTTACAACTTCCACTAGAATTCTGCGAAAACTGCTGGAGCCCTAAGAGAAACTGCGGTTTTGTCTCAAAGTAACAATTTAAGTTTCCCTTTTTAGAACTTAAGTATGGAAACTTAAAGCCTTCATTGATTTTCCTATCATGTTTGTACTATGTGCTCCTTAAGTCTTCCACTTAAATGTTAGAGAATTTTACTCAAAACTAGCAAAAAAATAGGTTAAAACAAATCTTTTAAATATAGAGCTGGGTATTAAATTAATGATTAAAACAAAAAAGGCATCTTTCTGACTGCTCCTACTACTTATGTAAAGAAAAATTATTTTTGGTTTGGGATTTTTTTTGGTGTTTGCGTAACCTACTTAAATTTGATGTGGAAATTTACTAGTTTCTTGTAAAATGCATGAAAGGGAACTGTAGCAAGGAATGAAATGCAATTAATAATTTAGCAGTCCCCTACAAATTTCTAAAAGCGATTTATTAAAAGGCTACAAAAAGAAGGGAAAAGGGAGGCTTGTTTCTTACAAATGAAAAGTTTTTTTGCTGCTGGTTTGCTGTTGTGCATGCTTACGACATGTTTTGAAGTGTTTTCTATTTTATATCAAAAAATATACACAGAGTAATTATAATGAAGTGGGGTGGTGGGGAGTGTGTGTGTGGGCACAAGAAAAACATACTCTGAGAAAACTCACATTATTATACAGTACGAGTAGGAGGAATGGAACACGACGACATATTAAATTCCATTTGGAGTCTCTTTTCCATTACAGCTTTCCAGGAAAATGGAGATTGGAGACGTGTTTTCTTTTTCCTCTTTTTATTATTTTCCCAAATTACTCGCAACGTTGTCCTTTCCGGGTTTCTTCACATTTTTTTGGAATAATATAAGAAGTAGAGTAGGGCACTAGAGAGAGATTTGTTTTGCTTTGAGATTTTACTAAAAGTTAAGTGAATTTCTTGAATTGAATCCTCCTCCTCTCTTCGTAATAACGTGCAAATGAAATGTAAACAGAATATAACGAACAGTCGATTAATTTCAAAGTAATTCATGAATACATAAGCATAGAATAAACATATACTTATATAGAGTAGTAACCATAATGCAACAAAAAGCTGCTTTAAATATTTACTAATTTTCTCTGTCAAATACATTTCAAAATGAGTTTGAAGGGAATGACTACAATTTAATTAAAATTCAAAAGGGTATTTTCCATGTAATTAAAAGTTTTTTATTTTTATCTTTTCCCTCTCTATGTTACTCTATGTTACTGGAACGGGGTTTTTAAACGCAGAGACAACAATCAACTATTTATTCCAACAAGCTTTAAGTACAGTCTCGGCACTTCCATTCCATTATTTGAATGATTTGTGGAGGTGGAAAGCATTTCGAGGGGACTACGGTGACGAAGCTCGTTGGAATGAAGAATTTTGGAACCTTTCTGAAGAGATTGTTGGGGTGCACGCTCCAGTGGAAAGGACGGACGAGGATTTGGACTGTCCTTCTATTTTCCATGTTGCTCAAGACTATGACATGATTCGTTACTTTAGTCGAACTATACTTCAGTTCCAGTTTGCAGAGTCACTTTGCAAAACGGCAGGACATGATGGACCCCTCAATGAATGTGACTTTTACAACAGCACTGCGGCCGGAGATAAACTTGCGTAAGTAATTTCTAAATCTCATTGGGGTGACTAAAGCAATAGATTTAGTCAGTTGGCGGAATAATATTTTTAAGAATAATCCATCACAGTCCTTTTAGAAAAAAACTTGGCTCTATCTCTTACCCCTTCCTCCGTTTAACAAAAAAAACTGTTTTAGTCCATAAAAACTTCCCAGCTTCCCAATAAACAATGTATTTCGCATATTCCAACAAAAAAACCTGCTCATGACAGCATTATACTCTATCTGCGGCAATTTTCAGAGGGTTTTTAAAAAAATTTGCATTAATATTTTATTTCATGCATTTTCCTTATCTGTCTAAATGCTGCATTGCTTGCTTATAAGTAAAAAGAAAGGCAGAACATGAAGAAAAGGTTCATAGATTTTGCTGATTTCTAGTCTCATCCTTACTTCCTCCTTATCCCTTCTCTCTCCTTTTATGTCATTGCATGCATATTATAATTTGGCAAACAATCAAAATATTTCTCCTCTTCGCTGCAGCCATTTTTATTATACAGGAGAATAAATATGGATTTAATCCAAATATATAGGAGGGAAAGAGCAAAAATCAGAGGGGGAGCGAGTGAGAAAAAAAAACTTCCTCTTTTTTCCCATCTGCAAATAAACACCGAATCCATTTGTGAATAAATATGTGTGTATTGTGTTGAGAAGTTTTTGGCTGTGGTGGTGGTGATGTTTGCTCTTCTCGTTTCTTGTAAGATATTTTCCTTTTAGTTTGAAAGACAAACAAAAAATAACAAAAGGAGAAAAATGATCGTCTCATTTTAGTTCAATGTTTATGTTTAGTGAGGAAATTCACGAAGCATGGAGAAAGTACTGTTGGGAATAGGTGGATCTGCACATCGTTTAAATGTACATTGTACGTGATGCAATCAAGACAGAACAGCCTAAAGAGGAAAAAGGTTGTTTTACTTTCTCAAAATATAAAAAACTTTGTCCTTTCTTGTCCTCCTTTTCCATCAATTTTGCAAACTATTATGAAAAATATGATTGAGCTCACAATTTTTAGTTATTTTTTGTACAGAAATGTAGTTTTTTTTATAGAAAATTGTGATTGTGCATGCTGGAGGGTAAAAGATTTTCTCAATTGAGCAAGAAGGACCAATGTAAATGTTTATTCAGCTGAAATTTATCATAATTTTGGCAAAGTTCTCTCTCTACCTTCTATAAAAACAATATTTGTGGGAAAATATGTCTCTCAAAGGATGGAAAATTCAAAATATTTGAATGTCTTGTTTTGATCCAATCTTTGTTTTAACCTATTTTCAAAGGAGTATAGTGGTTTACGTAAGTTTATTTCCAAAGGGGCCAAGTCACCTTTCAAAAAGGGATTTAAAATGACATGTTCATGTTTGAAACATGGAAAATATTAAATTCTTTCAACTGTTTTGAGGGGGATCTGTCACACAATCAGATTACAGGGAAAAAGAGAAGACAATTTGGGATCTGGAATGTCGGAATCAGAGACAGAACAAGTCACTCTATTTTATGATTACTTTTTAGAGGTTACATGCTTCGAAAACGACGACTATAATATAGTTTTATGAAATACAAGGTGAATTTATTTGCCAACTTTGTACTATGCTGCTCGCT
Source organism: Lepidocyrtus fimetarius (assembly GCA_036507315.1). Lineage (NCBI taxonomy): Eukaryota > Metazoa > Arthropoda > Collembola > Entomobryomorpha > Entomobryidae > Lepidocyrtus > Lepidocyrtus fimetarius. The sequence goes on from JAANSO010002656.1 coordinate 6,581, forward strand.
TTCGCTTTGTTTTTTGCAAACTATCAAAAGCAGCAAAAAAATGTGGAATTGTTTCTACTGTAAAGTCAATTTAGAAAAGAGGAATAAAGCGGAATAGAAGAATCACGTAAATATTAAAACTGGAATGCAATAATCTAACATGTGACATGACGTTTGAGACAGTTGAGAAGAAATTCTCCATTTTAATTTCCTCGTCTTCTGTCTCAAACTTAATTTGCAAGTTTTTAGAGTTTCATCTGCTTCCAGTTTAACTGCTTCAGGCGAAGAAAAGGTCAAACGAGGAGGGAAAGAGTTGAGTGGAGCATGGAAAGCGACCGACAAACCTTCCTTTTGGCTAAATTGACAGGTGTCAGGGTTGTAATAAAAAGTGCCAGAGTTTCTAACAATTCTGTTCAAGAGTAGCTTTTGTGTTAGTCCAAGCGATACAGGTTTATTTTCATTAAAATTACAAAATGCCATTATCAAAAAACAAAGACAATAAAAAGAAACAGCCAATTTCCTCGCAGAAGCGAGCGACAACCGGAATTGGGTTTTCAAATGGAATGGTGTTAAAAAAATAATTTTCTCTGAAAGTAGCAAATGAACAGAAAAGCAACCCTTTTCTATACTAACGATAAGTTGGGTAAACTATAGAACATACTACAAACACGTACGATAATTATTGTAATTGTAGTTTTTTTACTTTTCTTGCTAATAAACTCTGAAACCCTCTCTCGCTTGACTTTCTCTTTTACAACGTATGCAATATAGAAAATGGCAATAATTTCAAAACAAAGTAGCTCATTTTGCCTCAATCTTACTTGAAAACGGTGATATAAAGAGTTTCTCATAAAAATAAAAAGAAAGAAAAAAAAGCTGGAAATGAATTTTCGTTTTATCCAACTTTTTTTCTCCGCATTGATTTTTCTCGTATGTGTGTTTTTCGTGTAAAATTCTATTTTTTGATTGTTTGCTTTTCTTCACCACCATATCGCATCGGAGCAACTATCACTATTCATGTCAGCATTTATGTTCAATTTTTTGAGTGTTGTTTTGTCGAAAAAAGAATTTCAATTCATTTGCTTTCTCTTTTTCACTATGTAAAATATCACATCGTATCCATTTTATTTTTCTATTTTCAACTCAAAATTTGCAATAACAAAGCCATTTTGGAAGCAACTTACACAATCCCAACGACTTCTTTACATATACATGCCGGAGCGATAACACTTTTCTACATTTTTTCTTCGACTCCACTGCTTCCTGTCTTTCTCGTTTCGCTGTTGCTCTGCTTGTTCCAGAAAGAAAATGAAAAAGGATTGGATGGATATTTCATGTAACATTCCAAAAAGCTTTCCTTCTTTTCATTTTCTTCTTCGCTTTTCCCGTCTCACACACGTCACCTTCATCACATCACTTTCATCTCCGTTTCATTCTCTCTTTTTTGTATTGTGTTTCGGTAAAGTTGCTCCAGCTTCACTATTCTATGTCCTCTTGTCTATTCTTTTCTATTCTGCTCACAGCTCACGTCAACAAAATCGCCAATGCATGATCATCCGTAACAAGGATACCCTTCCAACTTTCTTCCTTCCTTTGAATTCGAATAAAACCAGAAAAGTAGCGAAAGGGTTATCAAACAACAAGCCAAAAAGTCAAGTCAAGCCAAGAAAGCCAATCTAGCTGAAGAAAATCCTTCGTTTTCTATCTCATCATCATCTTTGCCGTCATTTTCTCCTGCTTTTTAGCAATGGGCTGCATTGGAATCAGGCTGTAATTGAGCTGGAGATAAAGCTGGATAATATGAGTGTGGCTAGAGATGGTAAAGATAGTAGAGATTCTGTAAAAGAATGAGGTATAAAAAATATATGTGTCGACTTTGGCTTCGCCTTTCGCTTGCTTGACTTTATCTCACTCAATTTTCTTCATTTTTTTGTTGGCAAATTTTTATAGTGGGATTGTAAATGAAGTGGATCGACACTTTGGAAAGTCGTAAAAGTTGAAATTCTTTTTGGATCTTCAATAAACAAAGCATGATTTTAATTTACTCTTATATTCTACTCACACAGAATAGAAGAGCAACTGCACTTGAGAAGTGGCGTAACGAATGGATAGGTCGTGTGTAAAATGGAATAGAAAAGAATGAAAGAAAATGTTACGAAATTGCATGAAAAGTGAGTAAGTAAAAGGAAAGGATGCATATTTGATGCTCCATATAAGTTTGCTATAGGTATTGCTACATCTTTCTACTTTCTATGTACTTTCCCTGTGGAAATAGATGGTTGTATGAGAAGGGAAAGAATGAAATGAAAGTCAAGCCAAAAGAGCAAAACCAGAGAGAGAATTTGTTTACATTGCTTTTAGCACACTTAAATTGGGGTGTTATTACGGAGAGGAGGTGAAAGTAGGCGATTTAGAAAAGGAATGAATGAATAAAGTGTTGCAATTTACAATCAAATGCCTTTCTTTGACTATATTTCTCAATATTATATTGCCAAAATAAAAACTATCAAGTTGAAGACGGAGAAAGCGTTTAGTTTTGGTGAATTGAATTGCATATAGAAATACTAAAATTGACTTTTCCACTTTTCCTCTACCTTTCTAAAACATCACTTACTTAGCTTCCTTAAATAGTCGTTTAAATGAATGGACATTTTGCATTATTTAGAAATTTGTGGATGGGAATTGAGCAGTTTAAATGTTTTGAAATTGTGTATTTTCCTCATGAATGATGTAATTTTGAATGAATATTTGATGAAAGTTGCTAACTATAACAGTAATTGAATGCAATTTATATTAATTTTCTTTTGTTTTTGTAGAGCAATGTTGCAACTTGGGGCGTCTCTTCCCTGGCCAGATGCTTTGGAAGCGTTGACTGGAGAACGACAAATGAACGCAACAGCCATTCGAGAATACTTCAAACCGCTAGAGAGCTGGTTGAAGGAGACTAACAGAGCAAATGGGGACAGTCCAGGTTGGTCCTTTGTGAGGACGGAGAAGACGAAGAAGTCAACATGAAATGAGGCTCCCCACCACAACAACAACCTCCTCATCATCGTCATCATTTCCATTATTTCCGCCCTTATCCTATTCCAACTTATTTATTTATTCATCAAACAAACTTTCCTTGCCAAGTTATTGACGCTTACCAAAATTATCGATTAAATTAAATTTTTCATTCCAAACGGTCATTATTTTAATGAAAAACAAGATTTACAGCTAACTTTAGTGTTGTACTATTTGCTCAGGTTAAGTTGAGTATGATTTCTTCGTCAGAATAAAAAAGTATATACTTTTGTAAGACTCTCTGAATTTCTAAATTAACGAAACTGGAAAACTCCCCGTTGATAAATATTAAAACTGTTTAAAATATTTAATGTCGTCGCTGTTGTATGTAACTTTTAGAAGTTTAAAAATAACTTTGACCTGCTCAAATTATAGTGAACAGAAATCCAATTTTTAAACTTTTCGTTCATGTTTGTCTTTCTCCAAGTAAGATAGTTTCGTAAATGAAAAAGCATGTCACAGAGTAAACAACGCCCGTATATATTCTACTGGTCTTATCCATGTTGTGGAGGGAAAGCCGTCATTACTATGACATAAATTTTGAATTAGCTGCGTGATTGGCGAAAGATAGCGAGCTTATAAAAGCATCACACTACACCTTTCACCAACTCCAAAGTTTATAGAACTATGACTTTCCAAACTCGTTTTTAATTTGATCAATAAATATTAGAAATCATAACGTTTGACCCTGAAACTTTCTACGTATATCTACCTTTCTTGTGATGGGTTTGCGGTATTATAGACCACCCCACAAAGGTTTTATTGATGGTATTATTATAGAGTTTATGCTTATTCTATGAAATTATATGCTTGGAAAGTAATAATGTGTAAGTGGTAGAGAAGTGGAGACATAGTTTAAATACTCGAATCCGGCGTAATAAACTTGTTTTTATTAAATAAAATAATATTATGTTAGTACTACTATAAATAGTATAAAAATTGAACTGACTTTTCCGAGTGACTTGTGATTGTGTTTGCAAAACTTTGTGTCAGATGTATTGATTTTTATTATCGATTTTTATTTGTTGTTGTGAGAAGACAAAGAACAAAGTTTAATAAAAGGAAATATTCTACAGCACAAAGAAAGAAGTATCAAATACAAATGAATAAATATGGAAGGAGTGGTGGCGGGTTAAGATATGGATAGGATATTGAATTTGGATTTATTAGTTTTTTGAGGTGGCTTCATTTATAAAATCAACAGGGCGTGGGCTGGATTCGTATGATGGCATCATCATCAACTCGTCAATTCACGTATTCATATATCACTTACACGACTCCCAACCCCACTCTATATTCTGATTTTCCTAGACAGTTTTAGAACTCACTTTGTTGGAAACACTGGTGCTCCTCTTTTTCTTCTTCCGTTTAAGCTTCTTGAGACTTTTTGAAGCCTTCTTATTATCATCTCCCGCAGCTGCTCCTTCTCCAACAAGTTCCTCGCTTGATTTCTTATTTGCAAGGCGGGTTGACTCTTCAAAGTACTTCCGCAGGAAGAGAGCATTCTTCACAGGATCCTTCTCAGAACTGGAGACGGAGTTATCGCTGACAGCTTTCTTCGGTTTCATGTAGTGCGGTCGACTAGATTTGTGCTTGGTTTTGGTAGAGAGCTTCCTTAGATGAGAAGAGACTGACTTTGCTCTAGAAGAGGATGTTGAGCCAAATGTGGTTGAGGCGCCCATTAGTGCTGTCTTACCTCCGGATAATTTAGCTTTCCTAATCGCACTTTTTGCAGAGGTGGTGAGAAGATCTGAAGCACTTCCTGTTCTGGAGGGGTGGAAAGACTTTCGTGATTTCTTCTTTTTCCCTCGTTTTGAACCGGAGGACTCTGTTGACTCTGCTTTCGTCTCTGGAACATCTCCCCAGGTTGTAGCATTTGCTTCATCTTCATTGTTTTTATTCTCTGCAGCGCCAGCATCCCCATTTACTGGGAGATGATGGAGGGAAACCACTCTGGTGATGCTGCTTAGCAGCTGCTTCAATTCATCTCCGGAGAGAGGCCGACGTGCTTGCCCCGAGGAGGGGGAAATAAGTCCTCCTTGTAATTGTTTGCTGTTGTTGGTAAGACTTCCTCCACCAATTGCTGCTTGAGGTGTAGTTGTTGCCATTGTTGCACCTACTGCAGGCCAAACCGAACTCTTTTGAGCTGATTCTGTGGCTGATGTGTACGTATAACTTGTGACGAGGTTATTCTTTGAAGGTAAATAGTAACCGTCTTTCGTTCCCCCAGTAGTAGTATCTGTTGAGGTAGCTTCGTCAAAAGCACTCACCGCTTTCAGGATTTGCGTGATTTTATTCAACTCTGTGGCATATTCCTCATTGAACTTTGCTGGCTTGATGGAATCTAAATCAGCATCTTGTTGTTGACCAAGCTTGGACTTCTTCCTCTTTTTAAGTTTCTTGCCTGATTTCACACGTTTTGGCAGTGATAATGGTTTTCGTCCTGCGGGTTTCACCTGTGGAAAAGCAATCAAATTAGAATTAGTTTGTAAATAGTAATACAGAATGGAAATGGATCAAAAAATGATATCGATATGGTTAGTATGTTTAACTCACACTGCTTCCAGGTGAAGATTTTGCTGTGCTCCTAGAAGCTCTAGCCAGGGTCTCCTCTGACTTTCCTCTCAGGGATATCAAACCAGTAGATGCAGATGAAATAGCAGGAGTGGCACTTTCCTTTATTCATAATATTCTTTTTGTATTTATCCGTAGGGTACAAGATTGAAATATTTTTTGCTGATCTCCTGCCCAGTTTAGTCATCTTTGCACTCTCCTCTCCACCACCTCCGCCCGATTTTCCAGCATCCTCAGATTTAGTTTCTTGTTGTTCCTGTGACTTATCTGCTTCTTCTTTCTTTTGTGGAAATATTCCAAAGTTGTACTTGTTTGGAGGGACTCGTCCTTTTAGTCGAGTAGAAGCGCTGGACGCTGACCCAGTTACTTTCCCTTTTGGAGATGGAGGGGGTTGAGGAGCCGCAGGGTTGTTAACGCTTGTCACAGAACTGACAGTGCTTCTTCGAGCAGACGCCTTTGCAAAAGTAACACGAAGGTTGCTGATATTCAAGTCATTATTGAGTCCTCTTAAGAGAGCTGAATTAGTGGGCACGTTTGGTTGATGTTGATTGTTGTGACTTTTGTCGGAAAGAATCGACTTGGGGTTTTGACTATGCTGTTGGAGGTAGCTTGCAGGGATCACCCCTCGTCCACCCTCTTGTGGAAGGGACATCTTTCTACAACTACAATTCTTCCGTAATTTTTTTGTTTAACTAAAAGTAGCGCTATTCTTACTTTATCACTTGCAATTTGGTTCGTCAAAAAATGTCAACTACTTAAGATGCACATGGTTATAAAATTAGCTGCATTAGTCTAGAATTGCTTCC
>JAANSO010002657.1:0-13000 GCA_036507315.1 Lepidocyrtus fimetarius
TTCCATATAAGCCATTCATATGTGAATTTAGAAAAATTTGCATATCTCAGAAACGTGTGGACCGATCAGAAAAATTGTTTCAGATTTGGAACATGCGAGTAAATTTGCATCAGGTAGCATGTATGGTTTGTCTAAAGGCAGGTCACATGTCATGAGCTTCCCTTTTCAGTTTACCTTACAAACAAAAATAACCTGCACTTTGTATTCCACTGGCAAAGAGTTTTATTTTGTATTAACTCGATGTTCAGCATCTTGTTTAAATTTGAGCATGACCACCATACAAGCTAACTAGCGTTGAAAAATAATCATAAGATAAATAATTATAAGATTTCCCTTGTTCAGATTATTTTGGAAAAGCCTTAGCAAAAATAAATGAAGACGCTGTATAATGTATATAAATAAAATGTTTAACTTTAGACTTGTCCATTCCTTTAGCTTTGTATTAAGAAAAACAAGACTGACGTCAGTAAATAAGACCAAGCAATTTTTTGTCAAAACGTCCATCCCAGACGTGATGTTAATGTCGTCAATATGTGTGGAACAAAAGTAGTGAGAAGGAAGTAATCATATAGGATTCTACTTCCGAATGCAAATTTTTAGCTGAATAAGTGGGATTTTGTGAAAAAAACAACACGGTGCCAACAAGTTTGCTCATGTGGTTTTTTATCTTCTTTTTTCAAAATCAGTTAAGATAACAAATATGATGATGAGCCAGGAAAGAAACTTTTCCAGTTATCTAACTAGAATTCAAATTAGCCATTGCCATATATTACAGGAGTAGCTTTTACTTTGATACTTCTCTGCCTTCTTTTTCCAAGTGATGGCCACGTCAGGAGGGCGGCGGCGGCACCTCAGACGAAAATGCACCCAAACTTTTTAAAGATTTGCATCAAAAATCTAAACATATATAAATACAGAGAGAAATATCCTGGTTTTAAAATTCACGCGTTATTAAAAAAGGTAACAGCTGCCACAATATTTTTATACTGACATCCATTTAAAACATCAGCCTCATCATCATCACGATGTTTGCAACGTGCCTAACTAAACTTTTTCGTTTTTTAAAAATAAATTCTATCCAATGGAATCAGAAAAAGGAGGTTGATGGAAGAATGAAAAAGCATTTAGTATTAGTAACAGCTACTTGTATTTTTGTACGTCATAGCTGTCAACGTTTTCTGGCGTTCAATTCAAAGTAGCTATGATATCTAATGATTGTAAATAATGTAATAAGTCGTAAAGATGCTAATAGTACAAACCAGTGGAAGGAAGCGCAAATGTTAAAGAATCTGATAGGCATGGAAATAACTTCATTGTAAGTTTCCACATTTACTTGATTTCAGTTAAGTAGAAAAGAATTATTTCAAGAAATATGTGTAATAGTTTGTATGCAAAAGTTTAAGTGCTTGCACTTTTCTTTTTGAAAGAAAATAAAAGTATGAATGATATTGGATACACCAAACCAGTTTCAATTCGTCAGTAATATAATAAGTGTTAGTAGACAGTCAAAAGGGAAGATCTGTTATAGCATTTTTTGTGATATGCAATTTTCATATTTTGTCGGCATATTTGGCAAATTCTAAAAATACATAAAAAAGCACAAGTCTAAAGTGATAGCGCAAAGAAAGAACATTTCTTCACATTTTCTGAGTGAGTGAAATGGAACTGAATTTATTTGATTTCAAACGTGGAGATTGTGAAAGAAAAAAGATTGGAAAGAGAGGTGGCAAATAATAAGTGAGAATGCAAGGAAATTGAGGGAAAAGAGAGAAAAGAAAACTCCATCCATTCGGCCTTCTTGTTATGTTTGTACTTGTATGTTTTTGCTTAACTTAAGCATCATCAATCCTCATCTCGGTGCGTGACTTTTTCAGAATAAAACATGCACAGCAATACGTATAGCTCAAGAGACTGCATGTAAGATTCATTTTCACTTTTTATTCTAAAAAAAACTTTTGCTAACTCTTTCACAAATAATTCTCTTCTCTGCCTGTAGCCAAAAAGCAAAAAGTACACATGTGTAGTTATATAACTAGCTACAAAGAAAGTCCAAAAATAATTTTTAACATTCCCGGAAACTGAATTTATATTTAAAAATGAAACATTTTAGCTTGACGTTTCAATTCAAGTAGGAAAGTAACTAAAAACTTTACGTAAATAGCTTCAAAACTAACAAAAAGAAGAAAGCAGGTAGATAGTTTTAAATTCCAAAATAGGCTCAAAATCAAGATATTTAGTCATTCCCGACCTTTTTATGTATTAATATGAAAATTCTGGAGCCAATACCAGATCATTTTAAAAATAGACTTATACAACACACTAGATATCTTCTTATCCTTCTTGTTCCCATGTAAAGGTTCGCAAGCCCCCTAAACAACTTTGGTTAAAGTCAACATTTTTGTTAGTTTAAATGGGAGCCTTCTTATAGTAGAATGCTAAAGACGCGGGAACAGGATGAACCACTTTGAAGATGAAAAGTGATATTTAAAAGGCTTTGGCAATACACAGCCTTAACGATTAACTGTCAATATTCTCTTCTTCAATAGGTGATGATGTAAACAAGAGAAAACGTTTAAGGACTGAATAAAAAGAAAATTTTGCTTTGTAGAATAAGCACAGTTCATGGAACATGCCTGCTTTCTCGTTGTGCTTTACTTTTTAGTAGAATTTTTCAAATAAAGTAAACTTGCTGATCAAGCAACGCTGCTAGACAAAGAACAAAATCTTCAAAAATGTTAAACTGTGCTGATGATGGTGGTGTTTGAATTAGGTTGGTGTACATGAAGGAAAAAGTGACTTCATAATAGATTAGTTCTAAAGGATTGGTATTCAATTTGCTGTTTGTGTAGCTGGAATAATTTCAACGTATTTACAAACTGCTTGAAACATTATCGCCAGTTTTGCACAAGAGTGCTTAAACAGGCGTTGCCCATCCTCAATCTGTCAACAAAAGCAGCATTTATTGAATCAGATGCATGGAATATAATCAGAGAATTTTAACCTTATTTTTTCTTCTAAGAAATCGTAGAGAAAGAAACCCTGAGTGCTTTTTCTAACATAATGATTTCGCCTCCGTTTTCGGTAATTTTCATTGGGCCATGCCATGATAGAGCATAATAACATAACTTGATAAGAAAACTTTATTGAATTTGGGATTTAGCGATTACGAAGCAGGCTCAAATCAAATTGAAAGTAATGGATGTTGTTTAACAACGTTCCAAATGTGATAGTGATAATTCAGTTTTTAAGAAAAACTGAACAGAAGATAGTTGTAAAACAAACATGGTGATTTCATTACGCTTTCATTAGATTTTAGGCAGTGAAAAATAAACGTATTAAAACTCGATCATTAACCTACGTTTTACTTTTAATCGCTAAATGCACATTTTATTTAACTTTACATGTTCAAAGAGAAAACATCTATTTTTGCCTTCCTTTAATTTTAAAGATTACATAATTTTTTGAAGGTGATACTTTACGTAGAGATCTGGGAATTTCCATATTTCACGTAACACTGTATTTCCATTTTCCGTGCTTTACTAATGCTTCCGCCTCACTCCTCCCTCTACTACATCAAACATCGGTGCTCTATCCTAAAAGTATTTCTTTAATATTCCTTAAATGATTTTTACCTTGTGATTTATTAGAATAAATGATTAGGACGGATTTTTCCTTAGCTCCATCGTCAGCCTTTCACCCGCGTTACTTAAAAGCATGAAGCTGGAAATAAAGAGAAGAATGGAAGCCTTGGAGCTTCTGCATTGGAGCATAATAACTTGGAAAAGGCAACCTGGAAATTGTGTTCGTGTAACGAGATAATATGATTGTGTCATGTCATGCTTTGGCTACTACTCTAATGAAATCAGCTATCTCGATTGACTTTTTCCGCTAGTTTGCAGCTTATTAACAATGACAGATATTACATTACGGATTGTGTGAAGGAGTGTATCGGAAAAATGAGTATCTGAAGAATGATGTCACAAGCTACTCAAACGTACATTATTCATACACACTATTTGCAAGAAATTAGCCCATTATTTGCTCTGAAAAAGTTCGACGCTAACCTGCATTGCTATTTTTACAGGTTTTGAAATCTTTAAATTGCCAAAAGACAAATGTATTATGATGTGGATGAATCTAAAACTTCAATATATGTGATTCTATAATGTGAAAACTGAAATAGAAACCCTTCTTTGTTTCGGAATACGACGGTACGAATTAGTCAAAGCTTGTTGTTATGTTGGAAATCAAACAGTTTACTTCAGAGGTGAGAGGGTATGAAAGGATGATGATAACTCAGAATTGATTAACAATAACTTTCATCATAATTCATATTTATTTGTTAGGTGCAAAAAAGTTAGAAGGTCATAATATTATGGTAAAAATGATATCATCGCTAACGGGTCAGCATCACACTTTATGTTAAGGAAAAGTATTTTGTCGAAATGTGAAAATATAATGGCAATAATAATTTTTGGGTTGCTTTTGTTACATGATTATTTGAGAAATAGGATGATATGATATAGCTAACTAGAGTGAGCATTATATCACTACATCTTGATTTTTGCTTGTCATTTGTCATTTGAGGGGAAACAACAGGGAAAACATCAAAAGTTTTTATATAATGGAGTATAAAGTTTTCCCATTTCTGTATTTTTATCTGAAAGAAAAAGTGTTCATATCACGGAGATTTTTACTTTGAATGATATAAATATCGAATGATAAAAAGTTTTCAAGTGAAAGTGTATGATATATCGATTGTGATGATCACTTTTGTCACAATAAAACCATTACTTGTTTCTTGTGGATAATGCTCGTTTTAGTGCATCCACAAATCTTGAACAAACATATACAAACAAGCTTTTTGAAGTAAAATTGATCCTTTATTCTCCTCAATACTAAATTTCTTTTTTAAAATCAATTAGAACACTTTTAGAATCAAAGTCTTTCCAATGCTTTTGGTTTTGGTATTTTAAGCAAGTATTGTTCAACAAGTATTTTCTCCTATATTGACTCATAAAAATGATTTACCTGATTTGTTACGGGTTGGCAAATTGGTTTATTTAATATTTTCTTCCTCTTTGCTTATTTTGTATTCGTTTACCTTAGCAGTTAAAAATTGCCAGACCGATATTATAACAAAACTTAATTTCATACCAATATTTCTTATAATTTGTAATGGAATAGATGTATGGTGAAAGCATGTAGAATAGATGCATTTCGATTTGCTACACAATCTCTTGTGGAGCAGTGACGTGTAATACAACAGGAGTCCCACTATCACCGTCAAACTCTCATTTGTCATGGCAATGTTTAGTTGTGTGATGTGGTCTGCCATTCCCTATTTCTTCTACGTTCTTCAAAGTTGAACCTTTTCCGGAGGAAGGGAGCTCATTCTCTTTTCCCATAGAATGACATCCTATATTATGGCATGTATATTAAGTGGAGACACGTCAAAGGACAAAAGTTAGGAAACCACAGAGACATGAGCCATCACATAATTTGGGGACTAGATAAAGCAAATAAAGTCTACTTCCTACTTTTCCATCCTCCTCTTCAACATATTCATATTATCCTCTCTTTCACTCTTTTTTCGCTTTTCAGTATGGGATTTTCACTTGCCCTACTCATTTGTTATAGGCGATGATGCCGAGAAGTGTAATATTTATGCATAGTTGCACGATGCGATCTGATGACTACATTTATCCAGAGACAAATACTAATGTTCTCCTTTCTTCTGTTTTCCCTCTCGGAAAGAAACTCGACATTTCGTTTCTTCATTTAGCGGCAACAAACAAGGTTTTCTCTGATGTCATCACGGCAGGATTGTTAATAGGGTAAACATCTTTGGTTGGGTTCCCTCCTTAACATGTCTTTCCTTTATCATTATCGCCACCGCTGTTCTACTTAATAAACATATCTTTCCCATTTTTGTCATTTAGACTTTTCTCTATTTTCATTGTTCTGGATGAGAAGACGATGAGATGTTTAGGATTACAATGGCAAAAAAGAGAAATTTGTTTTTACTTCTGAAAACATTCCCGACGCTATGGAAAACAACATGTAAACAAGCTTGCTGACGAACTAGGACCTTCCGAAGGATGATAATAATAGTAAAAATGGTATGCGTGTATATTTGTGCGGAACTTTCTTTTGTGGTTCTCTTGAAAGTGGTGTTTCGTGGGTGAAGTTGTGTGAAAGCTTTGTGCTACCGCCCTTCAAACCAGAAAACTTTCTCCCTTCTTCCCTCATTCTTCTTTTCTGCTCCTCTCTGTCCTTCTTTTCAAAATAGATTTTTTATATTCCAGAATATTAGCATCTCACTGCTCACAAAAACTCGTTGACACTTCCATTGGCCAAGCAGGAGTTCAAAAGTAATGTGAGAAGTTGTGTATCAACTAATCGTAAGTAAATAAGACAGGTTAGTATAGTATAGCATAGTTAAGGAAATGATTTCTAGCGATTTTACTATTGAAAACTATTTAATATTATATCAGGTGAGATCTAAAAATCGTATTCCTACTCAAAATTATTTCCTTTGATAAGAGTTTTTGAGCATTTGCTTATAATTAAGAGTTTGGAAGTAAAGAAAGTCCTTGATGTGGTAAATCCGTAGAACTTTTTTGGTAGATTTTTGTAATACGTTGATATTCGCAGATTTTAAATAAAGCGTTTATATCGATACTCTTCGAAAAACTTACAAACTAGTGCAATATCATTAGCAAAGCCAGGCAAAACTATTTGTAAGCTCGTCAAACTTAAAGTACAGAAGAGAAACAGAAAAAAGGACCGGCCCAGTTGTGATTCTGCCTGCTACTTTCTCATTTATTTCATTCTTTTGTATAAATCTGAATTTTAAACTAATGTAAAAGGGAATATTTATGGAGGATGTGGAACGACCGTTATATGAAGTGAGTTTTTGTAAAGCTGTTAGTAATAGGAAATGCCGCAGTAACGGGTTCTTTCTCTATTACTTCTAGTTTTTCATCAAAACATTCAAATGAAACTTGCTCCTCTTCTACTTTTCTTCTTTTGAAACGAGATGAATTCTCTCGGAGTAATTCAGTGTCGTTTATTATTTAATAGAACTTTATATTTCAAGAGGAAGTCGTATACAAACACATGTAAGAAAAAGTAGTAAGGAGACCATGACTTACCAAGCATAAACTAGCATACGCTCTGATTAAGTAATCTTTCATTCAGGAGCATTTCATAACTTTTTACCAAGATTCAACCGAAAAGTAATGCTACTAGTATATGTATGCCTTCTCATTTTTACTTTTTCTAGTTTTATTCTGGAAGGTGAGTTCCAAAAAAGTTTACGGTGGGATAATTGAATTTTTTGTTTGGAAGAAAGATTTGGTTATGACAGTGAAGAATTCTGACTAGGTCGATGCAAAGAATCATTCATTTTGAATATTATAATACAAAAAAAGTTATTTACAATTTGAAAATTCTCCTAATCCACCTATGTTATGTAAGTTTCCTTACACTTTAATGTTTTTGTATAATATCGTATCATGTTCACAATAATCCGCTAAGCTACAAAATATAAAAATTACATACCTTTAAACTTATTAACATACCTTTGTCTTATTGTTAAGTTACAGTAATATAAAAAGTACGAGTATGAAATCTCGATAAGGCATAGGTCTCTAGTCTATCTAGAATCCACACAAGTTTCCACGTGGATAATGTGTATAGACATGCAAGTTTTCATAAAGTACAAGTAATTTTGAATGTCAACTTTTTCCCAAGCACAAATTCTTACTTTTTTTCTGCGGAAGTTCATCAAAATGTCAACAACTGACTGCAGATTTTTTAGTCTAGAAATATGTCAAGAACAAGTCACAAATCTAATTTGAAAAAGGAAAGAGTGGATACGGTTTTCATCTGCAAAAATAACTTCTTCTATAGAGATATGCAACGAAATAAAAATACGCAACAAACGCATCACAAAATCAAATGTGGGTTCAATATTATTTTGTAAATAGACATATGCATTTTTTCTCAAATCTTTTTTGCCAATTTTAGAATAGGTTTAAATTTTCTTACAGGCAGAAGTGCCAATAAAAGAGACCAAAAAGATTAACAAGAAGATCAAAAAGTGAAGGATGCATGCACTTAATATACATTTTACACCTTCTCTATTGAGACTATATAGCTCTAAACTGTAAACTCGAAGACTGGTATGAACGATACGATGGGAACTCTGGTTTTGGGCTGTAGTTATAGTTCGCCGTTGTATTTAAAATAGAAGTCGTAAGCCAAGAGGGATGAGTTTAGCAAAGACAGAAGTGACAGGAGCAGTCATCAAGCCGGTGATAGAGAGCAGCAGTTGCTGTATCGGCTGACATTTATACATTTTGTTGACATCAATATTTGTCGCCAAAATTACTAAGACATGGTTTACTCCAATTTTCCTTTCCCCTCTGTTACTTGTGGCGTGCTTTTACTAAATCCCGCTGAATAAACACAGAACTCTTTCTATTACTATTACTCTTCGTTAAATAAACACCACTAGCAGCACCACTAAAACCTAATGAATGAATGAAAGAATTTTAATGGCTCCTCTGGCATGATCCAGCGGATTGATGATTGTTCGTGGAGACAGCTTAATTATTTTAAACGCTTAGGGAATACAGTTTATTAGCAAGAAATACAGGGAGGTTATATATTTATTTGGCTATAAAACGTCAATGCTCAGACTCAGTGTGAAACTATCTTGTGCACATATTATTAAATTAATCCATTCATTCATTATCATTATGAAACTTACACTTTTAGCCAGTTTTTGCAACTTTTATTCATTCAAGTTGCAATTCAACTTCAATGTCAGCAATTTACCTGATTCAGTAACCTTTTCAGAGTTTTCTAGAGTAGCCTTTGTAAATATTTCCACAGAGGAGTTTTAGTGCCTTGTTTAGGACAAGGCAAAGGAAGGTTTCATTTCCAGCATTATTTGTTTTTGCGTTCACAAAAGCCGTGTTATCAAAGACTTGGTAGAATATTAACTACTTTATCATGCCTGCTGTGTGTAATATTGGCTCATTCATTGCGCGGCAGGGGATAAATGATCAGAAAGGAAAAATGATCATTTGAACTTTTCCACTTTCTAATCTTCACCATCATTACCAAAATCCATATCATCAAATAACAACAACATTTCACGTGCTTTCTCTTGACTCCCAGGTTGACTCCTTTGGAAGGTAAGCTTTTTGAAGGTCTGAAGTCAGCTCATCATGAAAACGAGAAGAAAAGATTGTGTCTTTAATGGCATATTATAACAGATAGAAATTACTGTTGCTACTGATGCTGTGAGAATGATAATCATGATGACAACTGCAGACGTTAGAACGCTTTTCACTCAAAGAAAAAGATGAGCTGCAAAGAAAATAGTTCGAAGAAAATAAGAACTGTTGGGAATATGGGAAAGAAAAGGTTTCCTCATTTTAGCTATTTCTTCTTCATTTCACATTCGTAATATTATTATTATATCTCGTCTGACAAAATTTGTCTTGGTATTATCAGAGTAACAAAACATCCGTTAAAATGTTTTTGTCAGTTTGATGATCAGAATATAATTTCATTGAAAGGATTTCATATTCCCTAGTGGAATTTTCATTGAAGCTATATTCTCCAATTGTTTTCTAAAGTAATGATTCATAAAGGCACTTGATGAGCTTATCTTTTCGAAAAACTTTAACCATTTTCTCATTAAATAGATTTCGTTCTCTCCGACGTCCATCTTGACACATTGTATAGAACACATGAACTTCGTAAAATTTCTCTCAGAAACTTGTATGAAAGAAATTATATACAAAAGAATTAAAAGTGAAGCATTCAATGTGAAAATACTGCATAAAATTTCTAAAATAAACACTCAATGACGAGCACTCATTTGTTTTAATATGAGTTATGTATTTTAGCTAGGTAGAGTTTATTTACCATAAAAGACGTTCTTTAATATTTGTAAGTTCTGGAAATCCATTCCTTTTATTTTATGTCTTCATGAACATAAAAAATTTGTGTCTTGAAGAAAGTAAATCGACAGCTAATCTAGCCTCAATCCTTATTCTGTCCTGGAATCTATCACAAGTGGTCTTTCCGTTTATTCGCCCACGTTAAATATTGATCACAATATAATAACTATTAACCGTAAAGCAATTTTAGAGAGGATCAAGATTACAATAAGACCATTTTTCTGTAATGTAAGCTACTTACTTTAAGAAGTGGTTTCCACTTTTGCTCATATAAAGCTTGAAGGGGAACAGCTTTTTACCACATATGAGTTTAAAATATTGACAAGTAAAGCTTTGTTTATTGAAGGTACACAAAAACACTGACGAGATATTATTACGATTATAAATATATCTGAAAAGGCCATTACATCAACCTTAAAACGACTGAACATAAATATTTAAAGTGGGCTATAAGTTATAAGGAGATAGATATATAATTTATGTTTACCATGGTATGTGCTTGAAAACCTAATAAATTTCATAACAAAGCACATTTAACAGTAAAAACCACTTCCAACTTCATATAAGAAATAAGAACAAAAAACTAAATCAATCTTTTATTTCCTAAAAAATGAATAAAATATTTGAAGTCATTTTGAGAAGGTGATTATGAAAAAAAGATGATGAAACTTTTCTAAAAACTTTTCTAGAGGAAGACAATCAGATTAGCACAGGTGTAATAATAATAGCAAGTATAAAATATATGATTACGAGCTTGTATTACTCTTCTGCTTACCCGCTTAGTATATAATTTTGATATTATTATAAAACCAAGAAAATCTTCGCGGAGACAAAGCAAAGTTTATACACACGTGGACGTGATCATAAAATCATATCATAAAAACGGGAAATGTCTGTCATCAAAAACCAATGTAAAGTGTAGTATTGTTGTTAATGCTTTCACTCCTTTCTATTCTTTTTTCATAGCGTTCCATTTCGCGTTTCCATTAAATTCCCTTTCCCGACTAACAAAAACATGGAAGTTAATAGGAACAAAGAAAGAGGGATTACATACCTACAAGTCAACATAATAACTTGGATCTTAACTGCAAAGGACAAAAGCATAACACATTAAAACAGCAATTCTCATAAACATTTTCAAAACTTGTTTTATGCAAACCTCAATTTCAAGTTTTCATAAAGACATTCAGCAATTTCCACTTGGATCACCCCTATGCGATTTGGAGTAATGGAAAAACAAGAAAAAATAATTGAGTAAGAAAGTTAGACTTGTTTATATACAATATTTTTATGGAATTCATCGTTGCTACAGCCGTGCAGTTTCATCATCATTAAAATGTAAAAAATGATAAAAGTACTTAGACTTCCTGTTTGTATTAAGAACAGTAGCAAAAGTAAAACTTTGCCAAATGTTTTTTCACATATTGTTAAATATTAAATTCAAAATTTATAATAAAGCACAAGCAGTAAAAGTTTTTTTACCATTTCAAAACCACTTTGAAAACAATTTATGAAATCATTTGGAGGAAGCCATACTTTTAATCTCAAAGAGTAAATTGTTTTGCTAGAGACTAAATGGAAAAAATAATAAGTGCGGAATCCGGGAAAGTTGCTCATGATGACAATCACAATGTGAGAATAAATGAGACATCTTAAAGCTAATTTAATCGTAAATTACATGATGATGATGATGACGATGACGCTAGTGAGGGGGATGGGGATTCATTGAATGTGTAAATGAAGGAGTGACAGGGTGATGACAGCTTAATAAGACGTATAAGATGAATGTTACCACTGAACATACGTTAACGTCTTCCATGTCATGTTATTTAGCAACCATGACATGACAGTTCATGTCGATGACACCAGGATTTTTCCTGAGACAAAGCTATTCAAGCTCCTTTTAGAAGCCAAGTTTTCCTCGTATATTAAAACCAGTGGAAGCGTACTTTTCTACAAGTAGACAAAATTTACTTTGATTTTCTGGAAAATCTTAAAAGTGGATATTGATCATAAATCTGTTTTATTACGTATTTAGACTCCTAGCATACCATTTCATATAGAAACTAAACGATAACTCATTTGATCTCGTGTACGGTTTAAAATAATTCGATCGTCTACTTGAAGAATCAAAGGTGGATGTGAACTGTGCCAGAAGTAGATGGTTTGACAGTTTTTAATTTTAACTAAAAGGATTGAAGGATGAACAAAATTTAAAACTTTCCCAGTTTGTGACAGACTTCTAAAAAGTGCTGTCGATCGAATCTATGAAATCTGGTCTGCTCGTGGGTGGATGATGATGGAAGCCGGGGATTAATGCTGGTGATAATTAAACTTGGATGAATTCGTTCGTTTTACTATAAAAAAGGCTATTTCACGATTTATTACTGCATCAACTTTAGCCTCTTATTTACACATTTACAAATTAGTTGTCCCGCAATGCAAACGGGTAAATTTACCGGAGAACTGTCATTAGGTGACTTACAAAGTGTAGTTTCTTTATTTACCCCAAACCTTTAACTTGGTTTGGGGCAGACTTCCACCTAGCTGACCTGTGCCTTCTTAAGCAGCCAAATGAGAAGTGTCTGATCACAGATCAAGAACACGTATTTATCTTCTAAAATCTTTGCCTCTGTTTCATAATTCACAAAAGTCTAAATCAAATGTCAATTACCCAAGATCTACAGTCTATTCAATCTTATATCTTACGCCTAATCGTAATCTACAAAACATTCACGCTTAGACGTGCTAAAATTCACACTTTGAGATAAGAACCTATTCCACCTCAAATCTATTCAATACATAACCCAGCCCAAAACCCCTAAATTAAGTACGCAAATGTCTCAAACTCAGGGGACATTTCTTGCCCGAAAATACTCAAAGAATATAAAATAACAAAAGTGGTTTATCCAATCGCCGCGAAGTGCATTGAACAACCCTAACCTTGAAATCTAAAGTCTTTATTCTAAGAAATGATGAGAGGATGATTTGCACGTGATTTTTACTATCTGAAAATC